>CATIWQ010286118.1:0-22589 GCA_949673415.1 Euphorbia schlechtendalii
ATATATATATATATATATATATATATATATATATATATATATATATATATTATTAATACAGAAATCCTATATACATATATAGAATCCCTATTTTAAAAAACACTTTTTAGGGAATGGTTGAATTACCACACTTCTCTCGTATACATCTATAAACCAGGAATTTAGAGAGTGCGTCCTGCTAGGTGTAATTGGGAGCCCATTCAAATTCTTGTCGTACCTGTTACTTTAGGTTCTATTTGCCATTTTGGGTCTCTGCTAAATTAGTGTTATATTCAAATTCCACCTACTCCTCCCCGTAAAGAATTCCATGATGAATTTGTGATTTATGTTAGGGTAATTTTTGTAAACATCCCCTTGTATAATAGGATTTTAAATGTTGGAGATTGATATTTAGTAAATACTTGTTTTAAACTTTACAATTCATTAATTAGTATTTTTATTCACTGAATACCGTTTTCATTTAATTAATTCCCCAACACAAAAAAAATCAAAATAAAATATCTATTAATTAGTAATTTAAACTCCTAAACATAACCAAATACTATCTTTCTAAAAACAATAGTTTTCTCCCAAATCACCATTGTCGTTCTATTTTTTATTCTCGCCCAAACCGTCATGGTCATTTCCATTCTCCGATTCCACAACAATTGCATTTATGTTCTCCGATTTTAGTTTACGTTCTCCGATTTCAGTAGCTTCTAGTTTCTTTTCTTTAGTGCATTGCTTATGTGTTTTCGTTCTCTTATTATAGTTTCAATTTTTTCGATTTACAACGAAATCAACAGTTCAAACATCATCATTGGTATATTTCACAAAAAAAATGAAACCAAGAATTTCTTCTAGTATATAAGATGGCACATCAAGCTTGAAGGTATTTTTTCTTAGAAAATGATAAATTATTTCAGGAAAACTGTAAAATTTTTCTAGAAATAGTATATTTCTTTTGAAAATTTGTATATTTTTAAATTCTTCATTCTTCAAATACATGGAATGACAAATTAAAGGTACATTTTTCTTGAAAAATTGTACATTTCTTCTGGAAAACCGTATATTTCTTTTAAAAAATGGTATATTTCTTTTGAAAAATCATATATTTCATTTAAAAAACTGTATACTTCACTTGAAAAATATATATATATTCTGGAAAATTGTATATTTTTTGGTATATTTTTATTGTATATTTTTTGGAAACGGTATATTTCTTTGGGAAAATTGTATATTTCTAATGTCTTCAAAGACAAAGGATGGCATGACAAGTTTAAAGGTATATTTTTCTTGGAAATGGTATATTTCTTTGGGAAAACATATTTTTATTTTGAAAGACAGTAAATTTCTGTTGGAAAATCGTATATTTTTTTTGAAAAATTGTATATTTCCTTTGAAAAATGGTATATTTTCTGGAAAACAAAAATGAACGCAAGCAAAACAGTTATTGATTACATATGAAATCGAACTGGAGATCGTGTGGGAAATCGCAACTTTGACTTGATATTGTGATATCCTGAATTCCTTGAATCCCAAAATTAAAATTAAATTAATGTTGACAAGATACTAAACAGGAGATTTCGTAATAAATTGATGAGTAAAAAAATCAAGTTTATAAAAGAAATCAAATTAGATAAAAGCACCACAAATGAATTTGGAAAGAAAATGAAAAAATTGAATCATAGAAGAATACCATAAATAAATTTTGGAAAGAAATTGAATGTGAGATGAATACCCAAAATAACAGTAATTAAGGTTAAATAAGTAGTATTCAATGAAGTTAGATAATAGAAAGTGATAAGAAATAAATAAGTTTAATAATAGAGTATTTACTAAATATGAAATTTCAAAATGGGTATTTCTTATGACTTCCCTTTATCTTAGGTTTGTCTGAGACTTGATTTTTGGTCCCATCTAAGCCGCGAGCCAGCTGAATGTTACCCTTCTCAATTATGACATCTCAAACTCCACTTCAAAAGTGAGATTTGAAGTTAGAAATGAAATGAGGTCCGGCTTCGAATGTTGACGTGTGAACAGTACCACTTCAAATTTGAAGTAACACTGTTCACAACTTCAATTTTGAAGTAACATGATTCACAACTTCAAAATTTTTATTTTTTAAAATTCTTTTACATTGAATATATATTTAGAATGTTAATGTTCTTTTATTTAAAAGAAAACTTATTTTATTTTTTACAAAATTATTATTATTTTTATAGAAGTGGTTTTAAAGTTTGAAGTGCAGGGTTGAAGAAAAAACATTGTAACAACTTTAAATTATAGAGCATAATAGAATTTGAAATGAAAATTGATGTTGGAAATGCTCTAATCTAATGATATATGTGCACTGTGATTGCAAATGTCCAATTTAATAACTTCTTAATATTAAAACAAAATTTCGTTGAGTTCCCATGAATACTTGTTAACAACTTTCATATATGATGTTCTATATCTTGCTGGATAATGGATTCTGCTATATTTTCAATAAAATTTAACTTATATACCCAGCTTTTAAGAGAGATTTTTTTTATGTATACGATTTATCAATCCGACAGTCATACAAAAGTTCATCATTCAATTAAGTGTGTTACATGCAACAACAAATTTAATTTATACTATAATTTTCAAGTTTAATGATTTGAAACTCTCTAATTCTGTACCAACTTACTGCGAAAGTTAACTTGATTCACAGAGTTAATAAAAAAGGACATATGCATTAACACCTCCCTAAAGTTGGTTTAGAAAATTGGATGCTACCACCAACTTTCAAAAGAACTAGTTACCCACCCCTTAACTTGGTAAAAAGGACCAGTTACCTCTCTTAATTAGGCAAAAGTACACCAGTTAGCCTCCTCAACACCACGTGTCAGAATCTAGTCAGTTTGACTTTTCAAAGATGTCATTTTTCTAATTTTTCTCTCTCCAACCAGAAGTTTACACGTGACATTGAGGGGGTAAACTGGTGCATTTTTGTCAAGTTAAGAGGGGTAACTGGTCCTTTTTACCAAGTTAAAGGAGATAACTGGTCCTTTTAAAAATTAAGGGTGGCATCGGGATTTCTGAACCAACTTTAGAAGGATGTTGATACATTAGGCCAATAAAAAATAATACAATTCGGTCTCTAACAAAAAAATGTTTACTAATATAATAGATAAATTTTTTATGACACTGTTTAATATAGAATGTTATTATATATATTTTTATCAGACTTATGAATTAGCCAATAGTATAGCTCTGAAGGGGGATTTTTTTAGAATTGGCTATATTAACTTTACTTTATAACTTTTTTGAACCATGTGAAAGCTAAACTAGATATCCAGGGGATATTTTTAAAAAAATTCTGGATGTGCCCAGTTTAATGTGCATTTTTCGATTTATAAATCTAAGTCAAATATGATGGAAAAATTGTGTAAACCTCTAGATTGCATTGTAAATTGACTTATGTTTTTTAGAGAATTACTAACAAACAAATTTATGATTTAAAAATTTGGTGGAATGCAAAGAAATAATAACATAGTTGAAATGCAAAGCTTACAATTAAAAACATTATAAAAATTCCCATCTTACAAGGCAGTAGTTGAACCATCCCCTAACGGTAATATAAAAATAAATAAAGGATCGTTACTTGTCACTGTCAGCAATTAAAGAAGCAAAAAAGGAAAAGGAGCAGACCGTTTCGTTCATAAATATTCACAACGCAATTCCAACATTATTCTGTTTGGATATTGTTTTAATATATCGCAAGGCTCAAAGCTGTTTTGCGGAATTAGTAATAGTAACTAGAAAATCTAATATGGCATGATTTTTGGAAAATTACTAACTCAACTCTAGTTCTAACTAATTATTAGCAGCTATTTTCGAACTGATAACCCCATCTTATCATATAATTAATCAAAATTGAAGAAATTGAACACGGTAAAAGAATCCAATTGATTAAACAAACATAATCACAGTGAGCAGATCCCTAAAATGAAAGATGATAGAATAATAAGCATATATTCATTCATTCGTTAAAACTTAGAAAGGAGAAGGCGGAGGTACATGATAAGGGAAGAAAGGCCTTCCGGAAGAAGAATAATTGAAATCAGAGTGATCAAGATGAACCGTATCCTTCAATTTGTGGAAGCCGTTTTTAAAAACTCCGAATCCGAAAACCAATCCGATTGCAATTACCACCAGAATCACGCAAGTGCACAGCATGCACATCCTTCCTCCGCAGCACATCTTCGATTGAATGTATCTTGTTTCGAGGGAATTTTAGAGAAAGAGAGAAGAAGGTGTTTGGATCGGAAACGAAAGAGAAAGAGGAGAGGGGTTTCAGGTTTACTTACGGACGTTACGTTATAACTAAATAGAATTGCATTTGTTGTTAGCTTTTAAGGAAAGCAAATCTCTCTTTCTATCTCTGCAATTGACACCTCAAGGGCCTCTTTGATATTGAATTTTCAAAGTTACTATTTTAATAAAATCTATCGCATTTTTTTTTACGAAAGTTACATATTTTGATTTTTAACAATATAATTTCATCTTTCATACAAACACAATTAGACTACTTATAAGAAAAACTTGAGAATATAATTTTTAAAAAAACAATTTTTGAAAGCACAATCAACTACTGAATAAGCATACAAATATTTTGAAAGTTAAAAATAACAAGATACAAGTTTTATCCTTCTTTTTTAATGGAAAAAGGAATTTCCTTTTGGGAAAAACGTAGATGGTACGTGAACTATTTATCTATTCATATCAAACTATATAACATAAAAAATTAACGTGATGATATATCAATTTATAATTTACATATATATTGGTTAACATTATTACAGACAACTAAAAATTACCTTTCAATATATAAGCGTTAGTTAAGTTCAAGCTATAACAATTGTGTTTTGCATTTTGATGGAATCTGGATTAATTAAAATATGATATTGGTTGAGTAGTTGTTTTTTTTTTTTTGTTATTAATTTTGGCTTTCTCGCGGATTAGATTTATAAATATGAAAGAACAAGTTTCTTTAAAAACTATTTGGATTCATAAGAACAGAAGATAAAAGGATATAATAGGAAGAATAAAAAATTTTCAACTTGTTACCGGTAAAGTCAAAATTATTTATGATTGTAAATTTTAGTTATTATATAAGTAAATGTGAAACATTTATCTAGTTCATACGGTACTTGTGATTAATGTTTTAACCTATCAGTGGATTAATGTTTTAACCTATTAGATGAGATTAAAAGTGCAATCTTCATAAATTTCAGATTCAAGTCGCTTCGTGTCTGAAATGAGTATTTATACAGATTTAGCGTCATTGAAATTTTATGGCCATTTTCTTTTTTCGAAATTATTGCTGATTGGTTTCATTAGGGTTATAAATGAGCCAAACGATTCATGAACAGTTCGGTGTTCGACTCGATAAAAGCTCGACTCGATTTACAAATGAACTAGTTCGTGAATATAAATTTATGATTCGAATTATAAACGAACGGAATATTAACAAGCCAAAATTCGGTTCGTTAACTCATGAACAAACTCAGTTAGAGTTTCGCGTACAAGCTCATTAAATGACTCAATAAATGTTCATGAACTAGCTCGATTATTATGATTACATGTAAAAATAACATTTTATAGAAATTAAAATAAATATTGTTATATAATTAAACTAATACAAAAGAAATAAGTTTATGATCCACTTTAAATTATGTACTGCATTGACAATTTTATTCATGAAAAAAACAAAAGAGTTTGTGCGAGAAAAAATTTAACAAACTGTTCACGAACAAAATAAATGAGTTGTTCGTGAACAGCTCACGAACAAACAAACACTTAAAGAACCGAACACAAATAGAATTTTGAACTCGAATTCAAGCTCGACTCAACTCGTGTTCATTTAAAAATTAAACAAATAAATAAAAATAAACATCTCAAAACTTGGCTCGGTTTAGATCATTTACTACCCTAGGTCTCATCTCATCTTTTAATATGACTAAGAAATATATCTTATTCCTAAAACAATGAAATGAATATTGGCAATGATCCACCGTACGTGTATAATGTTGGCATATACACCGACTTACGAAACATAAAACACGTGTCCCTCAAATGGATTAGTTCGAGAATTGTCTCATATCACAGCTATACTATCTCAAGCTTCTCCGAAAGAAGTCAATGCAACTGCAAGTATTAATTTCTATTTAATTGATTCCAATGGCTTTATCCAAGTCATGGCTTTCAATGTTTTGTTTTTGTTACAAAAACTATAACCACTTAGTAAGCCTTTGGCCCTTTCCACTCCCTCGTTAAAATTTGCAATTAAAACAGGCCAAAGAATGCTAAGTTTTGACAATTGCCAAAAGAAAACAACTCAGATCAAATTATCACAGGAGCTTCAATCATGAACTTTCAAATTAAATACCTCAATAGGCTGCGCAAAACATTATAGTTGTTTCAACTTTATAGTATGCATTTATATAGTTAATGAGTTTAATTTATGCAAGATTAACAAAAATATCAGAATGGCTACTTAAGCACAGTCTTGTCAACTCCCCGTGAATTGCAAGGCGTAAAGATAGTCTTCTTTCGATGAACCAGCAGCAGCTAATCTCTTCCGAGCTGCTTTAGCAATGTCAGATTGTCCAGAAGCATCTGCAGCCTCAATAAGGTCTATAAATTTAACAATCCCTTGAACAGCTTCAACTTTATTTTCCTTCTTTGTCGTGAAGTCGAGAATGTCACTCAAATCGAGCACAGTACCCTCTTGCTCAATGTCCCTACTGTCGCTCATTGTAACAAGGCACTGAAGTGCTCTTTTCAAATCATTGCTTTGCACAGCCAAATCAAACTCCAACCTTCAACAACATTAGAAACAATAATTATATCTCCAAGTATAAAAATCCTCGCTTGGGATTAGTCAAATACAAAAAAACGGTTATCCGTTAGGTGCATATGAACTAAACAGTTTGATCAACCAAAAAATTGAAGGCAAGTATAATCCTACACAGATGAGAGTACTTATTAACTACCATTGGAATATGTTGTGGAGAATATATGAATCAGACGCAAAATATGCAATTGCACACATGCACATAAACATATTCCTAACATGTTTACCAGCAAAAAATGTGCGTACGTATACCCTCCACAGAAAAATTGAAGGTAGTGTGATCCTAAACTAAAATATACATGTCATACCTCTTAGATATGCCAGGCAAATGAAGTGCTTCAGTAGCATAGCCCATCCCCAGCATAAATTGTGCCAAGTCATCGTGATGTTCTCTAGCAAGCCTACTTGCCCTGGATAGGAGAGGATAAAATTATATAGAACTGTGTTATGCAAGAAAATGCTGTATCATCTTTTCCTTAAGCAACTTAATCATCGAAAAGTAGAGTAAGTACCATTTCACTGCTCCAATAGCATCTCCATCTGCAGCTAGAGACCGGCAACGAATACCAGGGTGACTAAGGGATAAGGCATGAGCACACATATACCTACCGGGAGACAATTCAAAAGTTATATTTCTTGCATTACGCTAAATGTACAAGGCCTATGAAGCATGCAATGAAAACAATAAGAGGTAGAAATAGAGAGGAGCTCCCCATTTCGAAACAATATGCTGGCGCTTGGTTTGCGGAATGACTATTCCATGGAACAAAGTATAAATGCAAGAAAAAATGTGATATATGATACACAAACACTCTCTGTGTTTGATTCATCATAACAATTCCTATGTATTCCATATATCATAGATTAGCTATTCATTCCACCTATAATGGAAATGCTATGCCATGAGATGTGGAATAGCCGGGAATAGCAATGATGGATCCAATACAAATAATATATCGTATATCACATTCTTTCATTTAAATCTATTCCATTCCATGGAATAGACATTTTGCGAACCAAACATCACCTATGAACAATCAAAGTCTTATTTATGAGTATAAAATCAACTTTAAGTAGATGCAGAATTCTCAGAACAAATATCATTTAATTACCTATCAATAAGCCAAAGAACTCCATCTCTTATACCCACCAACACAAGAGGTCCAACAGGTCGTTTCTGCTCAGCTGGGAAACGCGTAGCTGCCACAGACACCCTTCCACCACCAACTGCTATCTCATTAACTTGGTTCTCTTCTATTTCTTTTGGCATTGCTGTATCTCCATCATTGGCTCTAGTCTGATTTGATGTTTTTAAAAAAGGCGGCTTGGAAGGAGCATGCTGAAAAGAAGCTAAGCGAACCACCTAAAAAAGAAAAAACATGGAGTTAGGAAACAAAGAGATACACTGATAAATCTTTGCACTCATGTGGCAAGGTTCAAAGATGGAAAGCACTAATACACTGAAGATAGCCTAAGCACGCAAAAAATTTGGGCACGAGTGTATCTAATCACCTATCTAAGCGCAAGCATCTAAATGTGTGTATGCATCTAAGTGTATTACAAATACAATAAGTATGGTCATGTGTACATTTTACAATGGCCAAATGCATCATTACCCCCTCAACTTGGCTCCAATAGCCGGATGCCACCTCCAACTTGCAAATGGATCAGATACCCCCTTCAACTTGGTAAAAGTGAACCACTTAGCCCCCTCAACGTCACGTGTCAGAATATGGTTGGTTTGACTTTTCAAAGATGCCATTTTTCTGATTTTTTTCTCTCCATCCAAAAGTTGACAAGTGGCATTGAGGGGGCAAACTGGTGCAATTTTGCCAAGTTAAGGGGGGTATCTGGTCCTTTTGAAAGTTGAGAGTGGCATCCGGCTTTTAGAGCCAAGTTGAGGGGGGTAATGATGCATTTGGCCTTTTACAATTTATCAATAGTTCATAGAATCATAGCCAATTTCAGTTTGGCTTCCCTAGCTTACTGTCACTAAATATTTCAGCTCTTCAACAAAGATAAAATAAGAAACTAAAATCTAAAATCATTGGTCAGGCTTCACTAGCCTGAGTTCCAGCCCCTCAGCCTACCTAAAATATAATTTGTAAATTTAATGGTTTCACCTAGGAATTTCAATATGAACAAAAAATCTCTTGTATCAACATTTTTTTTATATCTACAAAATTCCCTAGTACAAGCAGATATTATAGAGTGTGTTAGGAACCTTACCATTTTTAAGGAATTCAATATATTAATTTTATGTAGAAAATTTACAAAGCTTGTACATAAAATGAATTCTATTGAATTGATTCCTTCAAAAATGTTGATTCCAAAGAAGGGGATACAGAGTAGGGTGGGCTTAGTCAAGCTTAGGTTTCAAGAACAATCCCACACCCAGCCCAATGAATGATCAAACCTAGTGGGTATTTCTGTGCCAAAATAAATAAAAAAATCCGACATGCAATTGTAGGAACACATACCTTTGTAAAAAAAAGCAAAGTGAAGAAAACAAATCTTTCTAGTAGCAAGCTGAACAAAACAACTAAGTGATTCTAATTTGTTGAGTGCCTCCCTAACATTCCAAAGAGACAGGATGTTCAAACCCTTGATGAAATCTCTCTTCCCTTCCCCTCTTCTCCCCTCGATGAGTACAAACTATAGTGTAAGCTACAAACCTGTAGCATGGGAGGCCTCA
Source organism: Euphorbia schlechtendalii (assembly GCA_949673415.1). Classification (NCBI taxonomy): domain Eukaryota; kingdom Viridiplantae; phylum Streptophyta; class Magnoliopsida; order Malpighiales; family Euphorbiaceae; genus Euphorbia; species Euphorbia schlechtendalii. The sequence continues at coordinate 9,561 of CATIWQ010286118.1, forward strand.
ATTTTATTCTTTCATGCATAGATCTTTGGGGAGCTTCTGCTGTGATTAAGGTTAAACCTCCATGTTCAGCAACTGTTCTTGCCTGTGCCTCTTTCAATTTCATCTCTTCCTTCATCTTCCTTGTTTCTATATCAATTGCAGCCACTCCAGAATCCACGAAAACACACCTGACAAAAAAACTCAGTGTTACCCCTGGATAGTTAATGATTATGCTTATGACACACGATAAGGAACCATATCACAAAGTTAATACAACTCATCTCTTCTTAAGAATAAAAAGGAACTGGAAAGTAGAGAGAAGTACAGATGATACCCAGATTTAAAAAAACAAAGGAAGACAATAAATGGCTGCATGATACAATTTTCCAAACCTTTTTTCTCTCAAAGGACTTAGTTCTGTATTAGAGTAATGACTAGCAGGTAAAGTAGGAAGATTACCAGTATTGATCACTTCATTAGAAAAAAAATAACTATGAGAGATTAAAGGAGGAGAAACCAATACATATGTACATAACCAAAACTTCCATTTCTAATACACTTCGCCCAAATACATGGATATGTAGTCTGCCAATAGGTGCCATCAAAACAACAGCAAAAAAGTCATATCAGATTTTTTTAGTTTTGCTAGTTTATTGGAAGCTTAATTGAGGCTTTTCTTATCCATCCAATGATAAGTAGCTAGTGAAGAAAATGGGAATGAGAAAGTGCTAATAACTATATGTTCACATCTACACTAGACCAGCAAAAGGAACTCAAAATAAGAAATTTCTGAATCACTATTCCATTCATTCATTCTCAGTAACAAACTAAAGAATTTTATTATTAAAAGCCTATTGAATTTGTCTTCAGCAGTGAGAAACAGTCAGTCCATACTCTTTCTTCCATATATATTGCACAATGCAAGTACAGAAACACAGTAAAACAAAAATCAGCAACATAATAAAAATGTTTTCCAAACTGTCATTTGCATTATAATGCACTTAGAGAACCTATAGAGAATATTTTGAATAACTAGGCAATAAAAAATAACTTGAAGAGCAAGAAGTAACTTTATTTTAGACAAATTACTATCAGGATTAGGAATCTGGGAAAATTGATTATAGTAAAGAAAGCTCGAAAACAAAAGCAACATTTTATTTCGAAGTAAAAGCATAACTTAATGTTGAATAAAAATATCTTACTCGATGGTAGTAGGAGTAGACACAAAAAGCTGCCTCCGATGCCAAACTGCTCCTGTAGCACAGGGAATCGCAACATCCCCTAAGTATCTATATTGAGGGCATAAAGAAGAAATGACAATACAATGCTGGTATGAGAAAGCACAGTATTCGTCAGTTTGATCCCATGCAGTCCATTCAGGTTGAGGAAGTAGATCACCCACTGGTTCAAAAGTTTCCCAACTGCATAGAATAACATTAATAATGCTTTAGAATAAGTCAAAATCCTTACTATCTTATTTGTACTAAAAGTGAACTTCAGGAATTTCAATGCACCTTGCAGGAATTTAAACATATATGATTCCCTTGCATACTTACCAGCGATTAATACTTCAAAAGAGGAGGCTAAATTGCTGAAATTTTATGTACCAGCAATTTCCCCTTGCACACAGCTAATTACCACACACATTGAAAACCCAAAGATAACTTTTGACACTGCCACTCAAGTAAAATCAATCACAACAAGATTAACCTAAAACAAATCCAAAATGATGGTTCAGGTCCTTAAGGGTATTGTTTACAGAGCCAAAAGTTATAAATGACAATTCCTTTATTTCTTATGAAATAAAAGATTTTGATGCTGACGTTTAATCATTGCATGTTCCTTTTGACATTCTTTTTTCTATTGCCTACATAGCTTATTTGGTAGTTTATGCACCCAAAAGATTGCTACCCAGAATCATAGTATGACGAAGGCAATAAGACAAGAGGGCTCAATGAAGTAGGAAACACAATTTAGCATATATTACCAAATGAAAAGTAAAACCCAGAGAAATAAACCAAATTGACAGGACAATGCCCAGAGAAGTAATGCTTTAAGCTTGGAAGGGAGCAAGAGCTACAAAATTCTGCGGGAATTTTTTTTATTTCTGAGGCTGATGGTCCAATTGAATGAAAAAGAGAATAATATCAACTGAACAAAGTTTTTATATTATTCATTTTACTGTTTTGTGTTTTTCCAGGACTTCAAACAAAATGATAACTAACCACACCAAAACACTTGGGATTCCAGTTCTTTATTTAGACGTGTGCAATTGAAATGTAAAGAGAATATTCTAAATTGAACAAGCTAGATTATCCATTTTATTGTTTTGTGTTTTTCCAGGACTTCAAACAAGAGATAACTGACCACATCAAACACTTGATTTTCCAGTTCTTTGTGTAGGCACAAAAAGGCAATGATAGTACTCACTCTATCTAACAAAAATAGGGAAAATGCATTGGTAACATTGTTGAAGTGTCACACATTGTACAAATGCCTAACTTGGATTCTTTAATCGAAGTAGATTTTCCTAGGCAATCAGTTCTCGTGTTCAAGCATGATGATGCCAGCGTGATTTGTCTGGTAATCAAGCAGAACATTAGAAAGATATGTAAGCAAACATCATATAAAGATTTGTAAAATACAAAACAAAAAAAAATATTTATTTACAGTAAATGTCACTTCTAACAATTTAAAATGTACTAACAAAATGGGCATCTCAAAGGAATATCCATGATTCTCACCTATAGAGCTGAAAGTTTTGAGGAGCTTCCTCAGCAGGAGATCTCTGAGAAGAAAATCCATCATTGAAAGTACTGAAGGAAGAGATACCACTGGTTACAAGTCCTGACAACGGCATGGATTGAACAGTAGAAGTAGCTGTTGTTGTCACTGGGCTAATCCTCCGTGAAGTTCTAAAGGCAACACCCAATAGAGCTCCTCCATGTAAGCCAATAACCTAAACAAGGTCAAATTCGAGAATCACTACTTTAATTCATTCAAGAATATATATAAATTTATACTAAATTAAAATCTTTTTCCAAAATTAGGAGCGGCATATAATAAAGTAAAGTACAAATGATATTTCCTATCCAAGAGGATGAAGTTTCAAAAGCACCCCAATATCGTGATATTGTTTATTTGTTGCAAATCTGTGTATACGAAATCTACTCGCATAAAACTTTATGCAATATGAGACAATTATTTCTATCAACCAATGATCAAGAATTACTGAATAATATAATACTAGCACAGAAAAGTAAGTACAAATCGAGTATATGATTTATGTATCAGCAAATGACAGCTAAATTATCATCCCCATCCCATGGCATCAAAATAGGACTAAAATCTCATAGCAATAACTTCAGGATCGATTTCACAAACAGTAAACTTAAATTCAGAAATTGAGAACTACAGATAGGGAAAGATGTCAATTACCGGTTCAGAACGACTTTTGATAGATGTCTTTAAGATATTTGATGTACCGTCATCAAGCAAGATGCGAACTTCCACGCTGGCTGCAGAAGAAGAACTAGCAGCAGCTGCTGCTGCCGCAGCTGCTGCTGCCGCAGCTGCTGCAGCTTCTTTTACTTTTCTTGATGAAACACCCTTTGGAATGACAGGAAACCGAGGGACTACTACAGATTTCACTATAGCATATCTATCACGGGAAGTATCCCAAACTAGGTTGCTTGCAGTTCCTTGATCTACGATGGACCAATCACTAACCATGTATATAGAGAAGCAAGGAATATCAGGCCATAAGATAGCGAGATATCTGCAAACAAATTTTTTCATCAGAAAGAAACTCTTGCAGAATACGAATATCCAGCTCCACAGTAAGGAAATCTTGAAACGTTCAATGAAAGAAAAACAATGGCACAAGTATAACTTGCAGAAAAGTATTACTACATCATATTTTACAACCACATCCTAAAGTGGAGAGTAATGCATTGACATTATATCGAAAAAAAATGAATAATCTTGACATCATAACAAAAGTTAGCCACAAACAAAGATCCTGTAAGATAAGTTAGAAGACGTACTTTCCCGAACTGCTTACAGAAAGCACAGAATATGAATCGTAAGGCATAAGTGCAGTACGCTTCTTGGACTGCTTGACATGTAATAATTCAGCAGATTCGTCCCTGTATGTCCCTGCTTCAAATAAGGACCCATTGCTTCCAAAAGAGGGAATATCTATGTTAGATAATTGAAAGTTCAGAAGCATCAATTCCCTTGCAGCTGCAAAGACAGCAGAATGCTGTTCCTTTCCTAATATTATTGGTAATGGAGCTACAGCCGGAACAGATCTGGCGTCAAATTCACTAACAATAACACCAAAATTGGTTCCAGTAGCAACAAGGTGTGGTTGTAAAGGATGGGTCACCATACAGTAAACCTGTTCTGGCAACAATGAATGTCATTCACTTATTCAAGAAGCAGAGAGAACTTTCATGCTCAACAAAAAAAAAAGTAAAAAACAATCCAAATACTGTTGAAAGACAAATTTTCAACCCAGTGTACCATCATAAGTGATTTTGTGGATACCATTTGCCATCATAAAAACCGTGAATGCAAATATTTTAATGTCAAACATAACATACTCTTGAAGCAAACTGATATTTATACACACATGGCGTGAATTGTGGCAACAAAAAAACAGTGCTGCACTTTGGTAAAGCTGAATTCATCTTAGTCGAGAAATCAACCCTAGATGGAACAAGAAGGTCCATAGAGTAGGTAGGGGACTGAATGAGTAAGAATTTAATTTAAACAAAATGTGACTTGATGGACAACATCACTCCTGCCTCTCCAGCCAAAAACCAAAACAAGGGGGAGGTATTGCTAGTACAAGTAGTCAAGTACTCAGTAATAGTAACATATAAATTCAACAACTAGTTAACTTAACTTCAGTTATCATAAGACCAAGAGACAATTGCATACCCTGAGTTTCTTCTTGTTTGGTGCAAGAACATGAGGAGGGGTGAGTGAAGAAAGCTCACACAATGGTCTTGTCATGGCATAATATAAAGGGTGCTCAATAGCCCTAAAAAAGAAGTTTTATTAAACTTGGCAAATATAAGATGGATCTCACTATACATTACATAATTAATTTGACAGTATAAATTGCATCTAATTTTGTCAATACATGAAATTGTACCATATATGTGAATCCTTGACACATGTTAATATGTCAAGATTAGGAGCTCGAGGGTGGCACCAAGATGACAAGCTGTGGCAGGCCACTTTAGGAACAGGCTTTATTCGCCGCAGCTCCTGTATACTAGTAAAACAATTATTTATAAAACAAGGAAATATTTTCTGATCCTTCTATAAGAATCAATCAAAATTCAAAGTTGGTACAGAACCTTGAAATATATTGTGTCCCATATAGCTAATGTCTTATCAACACCGATGGTAATAATTTGTGGAGCACCTCCTATCACTCTGGAAAGTTCAGTAGCCACGACACCACCATCATGTGCCTATAGATATTGTAACTAAAAGTATTGTATTTTACTGAAGTGAATAAAATTGACAAGCATTTACAATAATTAATCATGCATCCCCAAATTGGAAAAGCAATGAAAACAGCAAGGCATATAATTCCGATGCAATAAGACACAGCAGTTCAAAATTTCTTGTTGACCATTAAAAGAGCAAATCAAATGTTTTTTTTAGGATGTTATCTTGACATCACTGCACATTGAATTTGTTCGATAGTTATAAAAATGGTAAAATACAAAAACGTCAAAAAATAAATTACTTCATCGATCATTTGATTGGAAGATTATGTGGATGAAAGAAATCCACCTTTAGAATTATCTTAGGTACCAGTTCTCGTGAATATGGACTGTGGTCAGCACTCCAAAATACAAGCAAACCATCATTACCACCCGAGACAAGAAGTCCCTGCAACAAATTAAGACTCAAGCAGATAGAGTCATATAATAACTAAAAACTATCCACAGGTATAACTTCATATTATCAGATATCATGAGGTTATGGGAAGAAGGATGTGAAACACTTGCTTATGCTAATAAACATAAATTGTTGAAAAATCACAAAAAAGTAAATCCATGAAAACATATTAGAGGAGTATCAACTACTCAACTCATAAACCTTTAACGAAACGTAATACAGTAAAAATATAAAACTGAGGAAAATAGCACAAGATGAAGTAATATGGGCTCGTTTGGTTGGTGGAATGGTTATTCCTTGGAATAGGAAGAAACATAAATGCAAAAAGATTACAAACGGTTGAGTATTTGTCTTGAATCCGTCAGCGGATGGAATAGTTGAACTTAGATACTATAGGAATGACGGAATAGCTATTCCTCCTGAAGAGGAGGAAAAGCTAAGGAATAGTTATTCCATGATTCCTATAGTATCTAGGAATAGCTATCGTCCGTCTATGGATTCTAGGCAAATACTTTATCATTTTTCATACGCTTTTCTCCTATTCCACAGAATAGCCATTCCGCCAACCAAATGAGCCCTATATGAATTTGAGTGACCGATCTAAGAATGAAAATTAGGTGAAATAGCAAGGTTCAACTGTAAGGCATAAAGAGCTGCAAGCCATATCCTAAGTAGGTGCTACAGAACCCCTACCGTGACCTGGCACCAGGAATATCCTTAAAGACACCTTCAATTAGACTATATCGTCCCCCTCCCTCCTTAATCTGCACCCCCCCCCCCCCCCAAACACCATTGAGATCAAAAGATTCATATCAAGCTCAACCTTGTCGGATTCAGTTTCGTCGGTGGTCCAGTGACTTGGCATAGAAAGGCAAGTAGAGTTTTCTCCTCTATGTGAAGCACGGTGGCTTATTGGCACCCAAAGATGATCATTACCAAGCCAATTGGCATCCAAATTCCAAAATGATCCTATGTTTGAAGATATTTAATGGTAATTTTTTAAAACTACTCCATCAGTAAATATCAAAGCAAGAAGACCAAACAATTCTAACTTTGATCTGCTGAATGTCATTGATCATCTCTGTATCTTTAATTCACCTCTTTCTATCCATAGCAGAACTTGAACCATAATACCATATTCTTCATGAACCAAACGACAATTCTTCTCTCTTTCTTATATCATTAGATCCATAAAATCCCTCACTTAAGGCTACATACCCTCGAATCATTAACACTCCCACTGAAAAACAATCTTGTATCCCCCTAGGCTAAATTTTAATTGCTCAATCGCATACATAATTCACCTCAAGGATATTTAGCTCCATGCCCATAATAGGGAAAAATGCTGGGGTAAATGTGATAGATTGCAAAATCACTGTCAACTACCCTACAATGCAGCACAGAAACTAAAGATTTCATTTCACTAAGATCATATCATTTTAGAGACCATTGAGAACAAGCCCCTTGAATAACAAAACTGCAGTGTTTACCTTTTGGCATTTGCCACATTTAGCCTCCACATTAACACTCTATCAACATGTCCAGATGTTGCTTGTAATATTCAAAGTTAAATTATTCTAGACATTCTAGTAGATATATACAAGTTGGAAATATCCTGTCGTCATCATCAACTACTAAAGGAAAATTGTCTTTTTTAATCAGCTAGGTAACAAACTAGGTTAGAAGAGAATACAAAGTCAAAATTCCTGTAACCGATTAAAATGCACTAATTATTTCCTAATTAAAAACTCTTCGAACAAAGGAGTGTACCCTGCTGAAAGAGAAGTATCGGAAACTATGCAGAATTGTAATACAGGTCAAATGGAGGTCATAAAAGAAACTTCCCATTGTTCTATTCGTTGGCAAAAGCATACATTGAATAGTAAAGATAAGTGCTCAAATAGTTTAAATCAATAAACTTTTAGCACTTAGATTACTAGCCTAATGTCAAAACTCAAATCTGATGGTGAATAATACTAAATCATATCAAATCAGAACTAAGAACTACCTCACCAGAGGATGTCATGAAAGTCATCAAGCAAGAAACAGATCCTTTATGACCTCCAGTATATCTACGTACAAGCTACAAAGGAAAGGAATGCAAAATTACTCAAGTTACAGTCATTGTGGTACAACAAATGAACTCCTTGACAACAGGCATACCTTTCATGTTGCCATTGAAAGAACTCTAATGACTCCATCTAATCCACCGAATGCAACTAAAGGGCCATCATTACCCACAATAGATCTACAGAGAAACTCCATACTGAAGGTAAGGGCAAAAATTGAACAAATTATATAATAAACATCAATTGACCTAAGATAAACTGGCAATAAAATATTTACATATTATCATAGTAGTCAAAGGTACAAGGCGCAAAGGGTTCACAAGTCGCCTATGCGCAAGGCACAACAAAAAGCACATGCCCAGAAGAAAAAACACACGATGAAATGAAAAACATTAAAATTTTTAGCGTAATAGATGTAAGAAAATAAAACCATACCAAAATTCTAATAGATTAGCAAGTAAAATACAATGATTAAAACCAAAACATGTGAAAATGTGAATATAAAAGCTAAATAAAAGACTTGCAAATCTGCTTCCATATTAGGATAACACATTAGAATAACATGCACACTAATTACGTTAACATGTGTAAGCATGTATATTACTTACTAATTGAAAATTTGAAAATAAATGGGCGCTGCTTATATAATAAGCTACACGATCAATCTACTTAAACTAAACAGCAAAGCATCAATCTAGAGATGAAGAAACAAAAGCAGAAGAAGAAGAATTCAACATATAATTTTTATCCATCCATGATCCATATAAGCTGCTATAGTAAAAGCCAAGAACCAAACGAGTTAACAGCAACAAAAAAAATTTACAACACCAGCAGAGGAGAAGAAGAGAAGACGAGATAGAGGAGAAAATGCAAAGAAGAGCAGGAAAATAAAAAAGAAATTGATGCTAAATAGAGAGAATTTAAGGAAGAAAAACGATGGTATTTGTTTTCTGGTTTAAATTTAATACTGCAGGTTTGAATTTTCCAAATTTTATCAACTTCTAATTCCTATTTAGTGAAACCAACTTCAAATCAAGTGCTTGCCTTCTTACGTTAATCGCCTTTCCAGCATAGGCGTGCTGGCATCCCTCACCCAGAAGAGGCAGGCTCGCACCTTGACTACTATGTACTTGACATTTAAAGCACACTAGATCCTTTGGGCATATGTATGTTTGGCGGTGGGAGAACTTAAAACCACATTTTATAGGAAAGAAATATTTCAATTCAAATATTTAAAAGAGAAAAGCGAAAAATAAGGATGGTGATGTACCACTAAGTGAAGAAAAATTTCTACTCAAGTAGCAAATAGAAAAGAAGGATTCAGAGACCATATCATATAATGGATGGCCTTGGATATATCTTCATGATATCAGATGATACATATAGCTGACCTCATGATTGTAGCTTGTAGTGTAGAAATGAAACTGGGATTTCTCAATGTGAAACTTACCATAGCAACGACTTGTTATCGAGCTCTTGCTTAAGTACATCACGGCCACGCATTGTAACCATGTCCAGAAAAATGGCTTTATTTTCACAACAAATAACAAGAAAATGCCTGCTTTTGGTGGACGGAGATGGAGAAGTGAAGGCAGAAGTAATATTATTATTGACAGCAGATGGTGCTTCATTAGCTGCACAACAATCACGCCAAAGTTTCCAAAATTGCACATCGTCGTCGAAAAAGCCCACTTGCTTAACACTTTTCCATAATAAAAGAAAAAAAAACACATCAGGAAAACAGCAATTTTAATGGAATAAAATAAAAACAACTACAAAAAATGCACATACACACCATTACCTCCCTCCCCTCATTGCTTCGGTCAGTTTTCCTTTAGAGTCTGACAATAATAAGATTAGACAACAGTCAATGCTCAGCTTATAGATTGTCTCGTTTTCATTAATCAGATGAAAGGAGAGAAACACAATAACATAGCAAAAAATATTAGAGTGGAAACGAAGTAGAAATGGCACCATATTCACCATCCTCGAGCTTCTCCAACTTGGCTCCAATGATACGCCGATCATCAACACTGCTTGCTTTCAGCTCGTAAATCACCTTTTTAACAATTAAAAATTATGAGTCTACAGACAACATAAATATAAAAATTCCAATGAAGTAGATAGATATAGTAGTTAAAAACCTGACGGTATTCCCAATTCCAAACGAGGACGCTATCAGACGCATCGGCAGTGACAAGCCATGGATGCGTTGGATGAAACTGAATCTTCACTATCTTGTCGCTGCTCGGCCTAAATGCCCTTAAATTCAACATCCTTTCTATATGACTTGAACTAAAAAAAAAATGCAGCGGTCCTCTGTTTTCGAATTAGAAGCCATGGAAACGAATGAATAGGTCAAATTAATGAATAAAATAAAGCTAACACAGCAGGTGAAAAAGAGATTATCATTTCGGTGACGAAGAAGAAGGAATCTCAAGCACCTCAAAGGAGATCGAACAGCTGCTTTTAGGGATTACATACGTACCTTCGTGAAGGATTGCGATTTATTTCTCCCGAAAGTCGTCAGCAGTTTTGGCAGGGCTGCTAAATCTCACAGAAAAATAGATTTGGCGCGCGGGATCGACTTCATGTATCAATGAAGATGGATTTCCTAATTTACTAACGTTCTTTGCATCGGAAATGTTCAAATGGAGCAAGTGCAGGGAAGACATTAAAACCCCCGCAAGCTGATAAATACAGCACTTTGATTTTGCAGGCATATTTGAACTCTCTCTCTCTCTCTCTGGGTCTTGCTCTTGTAGCATTTCGGTTTTTCTCGCGGACTTTCTGTGACATTAACGTTACATTCAAAGTAAACTACCGCAAAACAAAAACTTTCATATAAAAAATTAGCTGGCTTTGTTGTATTTATTTTCAAGGTAAACCTCAAATACATGATATGTGTTTTGATTAATTTCCATGCAAAATTTTTTTGAAAAGGGTGTCTGTTATTTTCAAAATTAGTAAATATGTGGTTTTTCAATTAGAAATTATGTTATAAAAAAGGAAAACCTTATTTATTTTGAATTGAAATTTTGCAGCATAGTTAATAATAATACAATGCATCTTAGTTATAAAATTTAGAATTTTTTAAATATAAAAATGTGATTGGTAACTTTAAAAAACCATAATAAAATGAATAGTCTCCGAAAATTACTTATATGATGAATAATTCTTAAATAATAATGTTAATTTATGGGAATGTTAAATTTATTGAAATACTTTCTGCAGCATTACTCTTTTAGTGAATAAAATATGTTTTTTCTTAATTTACAAATTTTTGAAATCACAAGAACCCTTTTACAAAGAAAAATTCTACGACATTTTTGCAAAATAGTCAAATCACCACTCACTAAGCATGCTTTTAAGTTTACCCTTATTTGCTCATCAAATTTTAAAAGATTATAAATTGTTTAAGAATATTCTACAGAAATTAATACTATGGCATCCATAAAGATGGTATAGCCAATTTAAACTCGAAAAATCGGCAAGCTGATATTCTAAAATCCCTTCGATTTTATAAGTTTTTTTCTCAAACTTTTTATTTTGGTTTTTTAAGTGTTAGCTTATCAATCTAATTTTTTCAACTTTATTCCTATTTCACTTTGTGTTAATTAGAAAAGAGGTTAAGTATTAATGAAATTATAAGTTACTACCTCCCTTTTTTTATAAGTATCTTTTTAGGGTATTTGAAATTTTTTTAAATAAATGTCATTTTAGGATTCCAATGCGCATTTTGTTTATTTTACCTTTATTTAATGCACATTGAAAATAAAAGAATAAAATATTCAATCAAATTTCAGATGAATAAAAATCACAGGGGTAAATAAGTTTTTTATTGTCTTGATTAATGGAACATTGGTATTGATAAACAATCTTAAAATGACACTTATTTAATTATGGAGTAATAATTAAGAAAAAAGATAATTCATGAGGGTTAAATGAGTCATTCAATTAATATAACAAATATTTCATTGGTAACGATGAAAATATGTAGAATGACACTTAGGATATCTAAGTATGTTTTATGAATTTATAAAATTATACCACCTTCGCTTTCTAGTAATTCTCTTACACATTTCACACTTTTTAAGAAAATAATTAATAGGTGTATGCAAATACTAATCTACCCTTAATGTATTAAAATTCGTACATTTAATATTATGAAAATAACAAGAGTAAATAAGGGTATACACGAAATAATGATGGAAAAGAAATCATGAAATTTTGAAATGAATTACGATTTTGTATTTTCATATTTTGATTAAATGAATTATTAAAAAATTCGGAGGCAGCATGAATTTAGAATGAAAAAATTATTTCTGCCTCGAACTCTTGTTTCATGTGTAATAAATTGAGCTCATATTTTTTAATACTATGGCGTTGTCATCTATTTGGAAGAATAGCATTAGCCATTCTATTTGTCACGCTTTAATGGACAACAAAATTCTTACCTTAACTTTATGTGAACCCAAATGTTCAATGTTTTACACGGGAACTAACTCTTGTTGGAGAAATCATATACACATTACACATCAATCTTTGTCATGCAATATGTTATCTTTTTATTCTTGCGATTACATTTTTTCCCATGTAGTTTTTATGCTGTGCACTTTGTTACTTCTTTTGTACCCAAGACATGCATACATCTTTGTTCCAATAAAGTCTAAAAGGTAATGAATTGTGAAGAAATTATAGAGGAAGAACAGAGAGCTTTATTCAAAGGATAACAAAAAACTCAAGAGAGTTTTTACAGAGAAGAAGAAAATGGACAGAAAAATTCGGTATAGAAAAAACGTAATTAGTTTTTGTTTACAACTTACATTATATAGCTAAAAACAAAAACTAAAGTGGGCTTTTTAGCCTTTTCAATTACATGGGCCCATATATTTTATCATCCCCCCTCAAGCCCAACTTCATGAACATCTAAGATTCCCAGTTTGCTTATTTGTTCTTTGAAGGCAGGAGAATGCATTGCCTTAGTAAATGAATCAGCCAATTGTTCTTGTGTGCGAACTGGAATCAAGTGAATGATGTTGGCTTGTACTTTACC
>CATIWQ010286129.1:0-11857 GCA_949673415.1 Euphorbia schlechtendalii
CAGCTAAATCTGGAAAAAACGGCAAAGGACTCCAAATGACGTAGAACATTAAAATGTTGGATCAATCTAGACTTTCATCATCATGGATGAAGTTGTCTCTTTCCATTTGCGCAATTTAGTAGTTCTGATCAAACTATCTGAAATTAAGGCACTGGCCAAATGGGCCCTGAGTTCTCTAAGGAACAAAAAATTGGTCACACGGGCCCTGAGTTCTCTAAGGAATAAAAAATTGGTCACACGGGCCCTAAGTTCTCTAAGGAACATTGGAGGTGGTTAAGCGCATCCGGCTCCCGACATCATCACACATATATTGGTGATCGATGATAACTATCTTAGGCTCTTGAAGAGCCCTATATATGCTCGTTTTCTCTAAGTAATTTTAATAAAACCTGATAAACGTACGTCTAAGAAGTACAACAGGATAATAAAAAGTGCTTAAGAGAAAGCAAAATGATAAATGCATTAATGCGCCTCAAGGCTTAATGTATAAACGCCTCAAAGGCATATAAAAAGCCTCAAGGGCTCGATACATATTACAAACAAAGCCTAGTCAGCTCAAAAATCATTCGAGGCACACATAAGACCTCAAGAATAACGTAAACCCATAATAGCCGCAAAGAAAAAGCAACTAAGCAATCCACTTAAAAGGCTTCAAATGGTCTAAGGGAGGGACTTTGATAACTCGGTAAATAATTCCTATTCGGGATAAGGTTTCGAGAATTTCTCTACAAGCAAGAGACCTATTCTATATGGGATAAAACTCTATCTTATTACGGAGATAACTTCAAATCAAGTAATACAATACTTATCGACTATAAAACCTAATCCTGATCTATTTAGGACCATCTAAATGCCTATATAAAGGACTCTTGATCCCTCAAAGGTATGATATATCGAATTCTAATTATTATTATTTTCCACCTCGATCTCTTACTGACTTGAGCATCGGAGTATTTTTTGCTTGTTTTGCAGGTTCTTCTGATTGATCGGTCTCAAGACGAACAAGTCAACTACGAAGATTATTTTCATAATCTTTCACCCATTTATACTTGGAACTCGATCTTGCATATTCCCTTTTACTCTTAATTGAAACTTCCAATTTCTCACTGCCAAAAATTAATTTACATTTTTGTTATCTTTGTGAGTTAAATTTGTTGGATTTTTTCTTTCTCGGGAGCAGCGGATTACAATATTTTCTAGGGTTTGTCCCATTGTAATAGGGTATTGATTGAATTAAGAGACTTCTAGAATGATAAGAGTTTTTATTCAGGTTATCAAGAGGGTGTATACATGAACTTGATAAAATAGAAATATAACAAGAGAGAGGGGATGGATTAGAGTTTAAGACAATTTGATTTTCCGATAATTTGAAGACTGACTGCAATGAGAGGTTCAGGTAGCTTTACATGTTTTTGAACAAGTCAAAGATAACATCCATGATCAGAGGGAATTTTGAATCTAATGGGAGTAAAGTGTGAAGTTTTTCTGTCTTTGTATCAAGTTTTAAAATCTGCATAACATTACATTAGTAACAATAAAGTTCATGTAGTTTTGCTGAATCCAAATCATCAGATTGAAATCTCATTTAATATTTCTGTCCCCGAGCCTGGCAAAGTCTTAAGGCTTTGCTTGGGATGCGGAATCTGAATGTAAAATAAGGGAAGGTAACTCAAATTCAGTGATTGGGAGAAAGAATACTAAACAGTAGGAGGGGAATTGAAAGGAACCCTTTCCTCTAGCTTTCAATCAATATCCTTATTTTGGTGGAATCCAAGGCGATGGTGTTTAATTTTCAATTTTTGTCTATTTTTTTTAATTTATTATAATTTTTTCCTTTGACATTTTTTGTAATTATTTCTCTAACCAAAGGATATTTAGTAATTCTAGACTTATTTTACTTTAAAAACTCATCCATTCTTCCCAAACACAATTTTACTCAATCCTTTATGTTTTCATTAAATACCATCCTTTATGTTACCATCCTTTCATTTTCACTCCTTTATAATTCTTACAAAACTTGCTCCCAATCAGAGCCTAAGTAACATGTGTAATTTGTACTTGACAAAAAAATGTAGCAAATTTTAGTTTTGGAAGAGAAAGTGTAATTTAGAGGTAAAAGAGGAGGCCCAATGTAATAGCCAATAAAAGAAAGAAGCCCATTATGCAACGCTATCTCTATTGATTCTTCAGCCACACTTTTATGTGTGCTTGTGTGCGAGTCATGGCGATGGCTACGCTTGCTCAACCTTCTCTTCTTCCCATTTCAAAGTTCAAATCTTTCCAGCCTTCTCTTACTTCCCACATCTTAAATCTTCCTCATTCACCTCATTCCATATCTACTACGCCTAAATTAACAATCCAGCCCCACAAAAAGAAATCCCCAAATTGGGAAATCTGTGCTGTCTCCGAAGAAGCTTTGCCTTCAGCTGATGTAGTTGCTGCTGCTGATGATGGAACTGCCAACATCATTTCCCTTCTTCTCTTCATAGCCTTCATTGTTCTGTCTGTTCTCACAGTTGGGGTAAGATCCTAAACTCAATCTCAAGTGTTTAAAGACTGAAACTTTTTTGTGAATGTGGATTGGGATTTTGGAAATGGGCAGGTTATATATTTAGGAGTGACAGATTTCTTAACTAAGAGGGAGAAAGACAAGAATGAGAAAGAAGAATCAGCTAAGAACAAGAACAAGAAGGGTGGTAAGAAAGGGAAAGTCAGGGCAAGGGCTGGACCCAAGGGTTTTGGCCAGAAAATTGATTATGATGATGATTTGTGACTTCGATTATTAGAATTACACTTCACATTTTTCTATTTTTTTCGTTTAGTTTTGGTTGATTGTTTATTCAAATGGTGTGATAGTTTTCCTTCTACCACATATGTGCCTGCCTACTTGTTTTTTCTTGAACTTCCATAATCACACAACCGGAGTAGCACTAAATCATCATTTTTTTTTTTCATTAAAAAACATTAAATTCTTTTGAAATCCATCCAGTTCTCAGGAAAAGATAATATGTAGCAAACTGAGTATCCTCAAATGGAAGTGAGATGAACCTGCCAAGTTCTTTGGCAGAAGACCACAAGACGGTGCAAAAACATAAATAGGCAACGTAATGAACAAAACCATGACGTCAAACATGAGATAATATGAGAAAAATGTACTTTCCATAAGTATGAGTCGAAAAGTAGGGTACAGGAAAGAAAAGCTCCAGCGTCACCTAAGAACTAACAGCTCTCCACAATACGGAATTTGTACAGTCACGTTTTGAACTACAACTTATGCTTTATCATTTTTATACATCATTCATTCGTATGCTCTTTTTATCTCTCCTGACAACTTCAGCTGTGTTAAAACATCTGAACCTCAGCATCCTCGACTCAACTCTATGTATAATCCCTTAGAAGAACAACTACACAATGTACACTTTTCCATTACAACGCAACAACTCAATTTTAGTATTTTTCAATCCGCTCTTATCCTGTAAGAAAAGAAAGAAAGAGATGAAGCTCACACTAGCCTCGGTTAGCTGTACAAACTTTCTTTCGTATTCCCTCCTATGCCGCCTGCATCATCCTCCTTTCTGCAAACCACTCAAATCAACATAGTTCAGTTTGAATTTCGGGTTGCAATTTCTTATGACTGTCGCATAAAAGTAAAAGTTAACTTATATTAAAGGACATACCCCCAGCAGCAACAAGTTTCTCTACACGTGCAACAATATGCTTCCCGTAGGTATACTTCTTCAGTGCATTCAAATGAACTTTTATTCGCGTGAGAATAAACTCGCGTTGTTGGTCACTACAAGTCTCAAGTACTTTTTGAACAACGTAATTAGCAAACTGATCTTTCATCATCGCCTACATTTGCAACAAAAAGAGAATGAACTGTAAGTATGCCAGCATTAACAAAAAAAAGGCAACCCTAAAGGTTGGTTAATATATTTTACGGATGTTATGATAGAGTTGGAAACCTGAAGTGGCTCGTTTTCATCAGTAGTTCCAAGCATCTCATTCACCAGTAACTCTCTTTCGGATGGACCTCCAAACGTTAAACATTTCTCCACAACATTTGAGGCAAACTTCTGCTGACTCATTTGCACTATCTTTCCAGCCAACTCCTTAATGATGGCAGATCGTTCATGTGCTTTTCCATGCTCCAGCACATGCTGTTCAAACAAAAGCCAGACTTCAGTTACAACGCCAGGGCCAGTTTAATTGTGTTTTCCCAAACTAATTTTCTGAAAAGATCCAATTTCAAGATTTTCCTATAAGCAGCATAGTTGATTTTCCTAATTAAACAGTATGAAGGACCAAAATGTGTTGTTCAAAGCCAAAAATATGCAGTACTATAAAAAAATTTTGAGAGCAACTTATTGGGACAGCAGCTTGAAAGCAATACCAAACATGCACCTAATATGGGTGCCCATAATCAGTTAAATTCTTTCAAAATACGGGTAACAGATACTAAAAGCCAAGCACATAAGAGATCCACAGTTTGAAAGAACATAATTTCCAAATATGACTACGATATCAAGTTATTCAGTAATCAGTAACTAAGAGCGGACCAGCTATAAGAGAACAGAACCCATACCAAAATGGAATGTTGACGCCTCAAACTTCAAGTTTCATAATTTTCAACCTCAATGATACCAAGAGACATTTTTCATAGTTCAATATGGGCAAGCATACATTTAATTACAATGTTTTGAGGAAAATTAACTGACCTGGACAACATAGTTGCCATATTGATCTTGAGCCAACATGCTAACAGCTCCCAAAATCTCATCCATAACTTTAGTTTGGGTACCTGGATCCTTGCAGTGCTCCAATATTCTCTGCCAATAAGACAAAGTTAATTTCATTTTGTTTCTTTATCTCCCAGATAGGTCATTTATTTCTGTACCTGTATAACACGGCAGCCGTATGGATGGGTAGAGAGAGTGACAACTTGATCAAAGAAAGTAGAGACAATAAACTGAATGTTATCCTCAGGAACACATTCTATACACTTCTGAATCACATGGTTCCCATTCTGATCACGAACACATCGCATTACCTGACCATCCAGTTCCTCAACCATTTTTATTTTCTGGTCTAGGTCCACAACCTCAATGGCCTGAACATTATCAGCAAAAATTTCAATCAGATCTCTAGGAAGAACATGAAATGAAATAAGCATAACACATCATCGCTGATCTAAAAAGTGGTTAACATAGTAATACAAAAGTTTTCTTTATGCAAGTTTGATGAGTATTGGAATTTTCTATTATTTGCTCCATTAATCTAGGATAAAGAAGTGAACTTATCATTGGCACTCATCGAGTATTGATAGTACCTTCTGGATCACACGGCAGCCATACATTTGAAGGCTAAGCGTCAAGACATGACCAAATAGCTTGCTGCCCAGTTCTCTTCTCTGTGAAGGAAGTCCATGCTCAAAGAACTGTAACCACAAATATAGTTAGTCATTTAAATCCATTCAAAAAAGTAGAAAAGTCTCCCAACAAGTACAGGAATCAGACCTTCTGAATTACATAATTACCAAACACATCAGTCATCAAAGCAAGAGCTTGGGGCATGATTTCCTGATAAACCATGGTCTTCTCATGTGTAGTGGCAGTCTCAAGTTTTTGTTGAATGAATCTACTTCCATACTGATCAGCACTGTTCATTGTCAACGCCGAGACAACAGAACTTGTGTTACTTTTCAAGGATCGTTTACAAAAAGAGAAGAACGCACGGCATAAGTTTTCATAGAAAATACCTGAACTCAAGAACATGAGTGGCAATTTCTGAAAGTTCCAGACTTCTTGTTTTATTGCTCTTGAACTCCTCCAGAAGTGAGGACGCAAAACTTTCTTCCAAATTGGATCCTGCATCCAACTGCCAAGATCCCATGATTCCCCCTGCTAAATTCTTCATCCCGGGAGGATAACGCATATTCAGTTCGTTGTGTCTAATTGGACTGCCAGGTCCAACCGGTGAGTGTGGAAAAACGGGACTTCCAGGATATGACATACCAACAAAGGCAGGATTCCCGTAATAGCCATGATAATTAGAGCCACCAGATTTGCCTCCCATAGGGACTCCATACTGTGAATTTTGAGATGATAAAAGAGCTCCTGCATAAACTTTCTGAAGCTCAAGCAAGTTCATGTAAGAACTATCTAAGTAGTTCCTATCAAATGAGGGATCATTTAGAGCAGCATAATCAGGACTCCTCATGTATTGTTGATACAATGGATCGAAAAAAGGTGACTGAACAGCACTACCAGCCATTCCAAGACTTGTATTAGCGGTTAGATTTGTTCCAGATCCCAAGCTTGAGTCCATTCCAGGGAAAGCTATACCAGAGGCTGCAGCATTTTCATACAACATTGGCAGGCTACCACTGCCAAGCTGGTTAGCCATCAGCGCTGGATTTACAGAATATCCAGCTATTCCATAGTTTGGAAATGACGAGTTGGCATTATCTAAGTGATGATGTTGAGAAGGTAAGCCACCTCCACTACTAAATGCAGAAGTAGGTGATTCATTAATGTAAGAATTGCCAGAAAGAAAACCAGATTTTTGAAGTTCAACCTGCGTATCAGCTAACAAAGATGAGCTGTTCAGATCTGGCCCATTTGCATTGCTCTTAGAGTAGGATAACTTGGCCGATTGAGCAGAAGGCATATGCAAATGCCTAGATTCAGCCTTCTTGTTGTATGCATTTTGGTTCACATTATTCAGACCTTGAATACCGAACAGACCAACATTATGTTGGTTCTCTTCATCGATAACACAATTCGTTGACAAGTTCATGCCAGATAAAGCAGCTGCCAAATCTGTAGACTCAGAGGAAACGCCATTAAACGATTTAGAAGCAGTAACTCCTCTCTTTTCAGAAGCAGAAGGTCTCCCTTGCCCAATGGGAGTAGGGCAAGGGCTGGGAGCCCTAGCAACAAGTTGAGGATCAGGGGTAGTACTCCTTGACAAGGAAGAACCTACAACAGCAGCATAACTATAAGATGAAGGTGTCCCAATCACAGGTGAGCCTTGACCATTTGTACCAGATTGTAAAAGAGCCAGCTCGGCCTCAGCTGACCCTATAATCTCCACATTCTCATTGAAAGCATTTCGGCTTGAAGGCCTAGAAGGGTGTCCTCTCCCAGGACTTGCACGTCCCATCTCATCCTGCACAAATACAGCATTCCAGATCACATTGCTATATATCACTGGAGTGGAGCACGAACTCAGTCAACAAATCACGGGAATAGGAATGTAAGCAAGCGAATTGATAGAAGATCAAAGATGAACTTCACAAAAAGACATTCTTCAGAACTAAGTTCCTGAAGGATTAAAAAATAGTTTTTAAGTTCATCATTAAATTGATTTTAAACAGCAATTCCTCTTTTACCCGTATAAAGTGTGTCGAAGAGCTTGTGAGAGATATGAACTGCTTAACATCTAAAATTGAAGTATATCAGAGCAAAATAATATCTTGAACTCTACATTATGCACTTCAAAGATAAACCGGAAGTAGAGATTCAGCCATGAGGCATGTCACCACAGCGCCTTTCTAAAAATATATTTTCGCAAATGATACTTGACTATGGAGTAGACCCAAAAAAAGAACAGATAAGTGACATTGCAAACGATGCTTGACTATGGAGTAACCCCAAAAAGTAAACAGATAAGTGACATAAGTGAGTACAAATATACACAGGTTTCATGCACTATCAAGCTTACACTTGGCAAAACTATTATCTCTGTGATGAGATCCTTGAACATAACAATAAAAACCCTGCTTAACCATGTTTCAAGCAAACCATCAAGTGAAAATAAAACGAAGTGCTCGTCAACCACACAAAAAAACGCAGTCAAATACACAAGAGGAAAGAACAGAGTATCCTCTTCCATACAGAAAGTGTCCTTGACCAAAATTTATTATTAGTTAGTGGAAATTAGAGCATAAATACAAGCAAGGAAAACTGGATCATTTGATAATAATCATATAACAGTGGAATATAGATAACTAGAGGTAAATCACCTGAAAGATTTCGGCAAGACTTTTCTGTTTACTCCCAAGTCCTAAGCCCGGGAAACCAATCAGACCATCCACTCCCCACTCGTTGGAGCCACCAATTTTATCATTATTTTCTTGATTCCTTGAATCAAACCCTGGTGGCATTGAGAACAAAGATCTCCCACTTCCATTATCAGGCCTACTTACTTTCCTGCTATCCCCAATCCCACCAACGGTTGGACCCCCGCTTGTCAATCTCTGTGAAGACCTCCAATCCTCCTTAGAAAGCATAGGCGGGGGAAGTCTGGGGTTCAAATTGACATTTGTATAGTAATATGAAGAATAAGCTGGATCAGACCTAAGCTCTTCCTCAGAGATGAAAACTCTGCCATTTTTGGCACTCAATAACTCAGCAAAGGCTGAACCGCCGCCTAACAAACCCCCAACCGCACTCAATGAACCCTCCACGGTTGGTGGCGCAGAACCACTTCTGTACAAATTGAGCTCTCTCTCAAGATCATCTGCCTCTTGCCTGCGTTTTTCACGCAGCAATAGCCCTATATCTTTCTCTATATCATCGCCGAATGATCCTTCGTTAGCTCCCATCATCGGTCTCCTTCCCAATTCAGATAACATATTTCAAATTCTGATGTTTATCATTACCCACTCTGAGCTATGTAGAAAACTAATCAAAACCCAGTGCCAGCAATAAAAACCTACGCCCTTAGATTACCCAAAGTCAAAGACTTTACACCTCGTAGACAGGTGAACCCTATATTTACAGCTTCGAAGTGCAAAAGATGAAAACTTTTTATCACTTAAACTACGGCCAAGTACTCCTAAAATTAGAGAAACTTATATCTTAACCAAAAGAAACAAATACCGAGAGATGAGTACTACAATGAAATCATTTTTATCATACCAACCAAACGACTTTCAAGTACCCGTTATCCATGTAAACTGAAGAAAGACGTTTTGGACGCAACAAGAATAACAGTGAGGTACATGAAAGAAGAGAGGAGTAAGAAGTTTATAATTAACGGCTGAGATCAATCTGGCGGCGATTGGTTCGTACAAGAACCCTTAGGGTTTTGTTCCAAAACAAGGCGGGGATTAAATACGGTTAGATGAATGGGATAAAACAGTGAAATTCTATCCTAGCTTTGAGGGTTTTCTCTTATTTTTACTGTATTTATTAGTTGTCATTAAATAAAGTCCTGAATTCTAGTTTAATTGACCATAACATAACCGACTGGTGTGAGAAATTGGGAATAAGTAGACGAAGATATTGATGTTTTGGTTACATCAATGTTCCATATTAGGAATCTGCAACTAGCACGTCTGCACGTGATAAATTCAATCTTTGTCATTCGGGTACGAGCAATTATGCTTTGGTTGATCAACAGAATTATAGCTAATTGATTAAGTTTAACATCTTAAATCCCCTCTAATATAGTAGCTTTTCAAATTACTGGTAATTTTTTTCGAAAAAATATGAATTTTCGAAAAGTCTTTGATATCAAACCTTACCTGAGAAATTTACAGTATGAATTGTAAATAATTAATAAACTATAGCTAATTGATTCAATCAGGACTTCTTTTTCATAATTTTACTATTTTTATTTATCGATTTTATAGATTTTGGTCTATAATTAATAAGCTATACGAATATATTACAACAACCTCTTATACGTTCATTGTCAAAGGTTTTGTTAAAAACCAACTATAATTGTACAATTAAATTATGTTCTGCGAGTAATTTATATCTTTTGAATGTTTAAAAATAAATTTCAAAACATGTTGTTCAAGATTAATTTGGTCTTACTAACTAAATATTTCCCTTATGTTCAACTACGTAATTCGTTTACATTGAAATAAATTAAAGAGGTGTTTGTTCCCCTTCCTAATTGCTGCTGATAAGAGACGTGGGAATGAACCGCTCTTTCATAGTGTTTGGTAAGCTTCATGTAACTACTAATTGCTGTTAATAACTGCCTTAATTATATGCAGTTGTTTCCAAAAGCAGCAATTTGCTGCTTTTCAGCTTCAAACATCAAATCCTTCTTCCTTGAGAGAGCATATAGGACCCTACTACCCTTGTACACGTGCATTGATTTGAACTCAAT
Source organism: Euphorbia schlechtendalii (assembly GCA_949673415.1). Lineage (NCBI taxonomy): Eukaryota > Viridiplantae > Streptophyta > Magnoliopsida > Malpighiales > Euphorbiaceae > Euphorbia > Euphorbia schlechtendalii. The sequence continues at coordinate 10,129 of CATIWQ010286129.1, forward strand.
TTCGCTAATGTTTAGGGTTTAAAAAAATATCAAACAGAATGTATACCGGATGGTTTCAACAAACAAGGACCAAGAATCCAAAACTTAGTATTAGATTGATGCGCCTTTTCCAACTCCCACGATATAAAATGCTTTTGATGAATTTTGTTGGATATTATTGAATTGAGTAAAATAAAACATGGAGGCGGTGGGAAGAATTAAATAATAATATTAGGTTAAGGAAATAAAAAAGATTGTGATACATAGGATATGAAACAGGTGCTTTTCCATCTCCATCCATGCATTTGCCAGGTCACTAGAAAGCTAAAACTGGGGTTCGATTTCGGAAAGTGAGAGCAGCTGCCCTGTTAGAGTTGTTGCAATAACATAAAAACGAAACGGAAAATATAGATAAATCATGATTGTTAGAATATATAAAATATGTGAAAATAGTTAAAAGAAAGAAGGAGAATCAACTTAGATCATGATTGACGGGAGAAGAAACCAGATCGGAAAAGTCAGAGAGAAAGCATGATCAGAATCAAAGAAAAGCATATGAATTAGAGCGGACAACGACAATCTTAGCGAAGGTGACCAGTGATGAGATTCTTGGCCATTCGAGAAGTTGTGGTTGCCAGAACAAACTCGAATCGTGAATTCCGAATCATAAGAGAAAACAAAGATCAAGAAAATAAAAAGAAGGCACGTTGATAGATAGTTCAATATCGTGTTGAAGACAGAGAAAGCTCCGATGAGAAAAGGACGGGGAAATTGTTGAGTGGTGTCCCTCCAACTTGTGGGACCCACTATATATATAATTATAAAAAAAATGAAAAAAGTCAAGGGTAGTAAAAATATAGGTGAAATGGGATGACAATTTAGGTAGAAATTGAAGGCGTGATTGAAGGCATTACGCGTCTTCAATTGCCTATAAATAGAGAAGTTTCTATCTCATTTGAGAAGCAGAACAAAGAAAGAAAAACACAGATATATCAATATATGTGTAAAGATTTTTAAAAAAGGGGTTTCTAAAAATCGAGAAGAGAGAAAATAGTGAAGTTTTTTGGAAAACACCTGAGTGATACTATTTTGTAATAATCTCTTTTGTACCTGCTATTGTTATTATAGTGGAAGAAAAAATCAGAGTTTGTCCCGTGATTTTTCCCTAACTTCAATTGGGGTTTTCACGTAAAAATCCTTGTGTTCCTTTTTATATTCCGCTGCTATAATTTTTCTCGTAATATTGTTATTAGTCCTTACAAGTGGTACCAGAGCTACAAGGTTGATTTATCTGTAGAAATCGTAGTTATATATTTCAAAAACATATATACCACGTCGACGAGAAAATTACGACGAATCCGGTGGTGCAGTCTGTTTTAAAAATCGGTGTAGAAAAGTATTTTGAGTGAATAGTAAAATAATAACTCAAAGTTACTATTCACGTGAATCGGAAAAACTGATGTTTCTGATTAACTCAAAGTTACTATTCATGTGAATCGTCTGTGTTTTTTTGAGTGAATAGTAAAATAGCAACTTTACTATTACATGAATAGTACTTTTTTTCATCAATTTCAAATTTCGACATGGCTAATGACGGTGCAATGATAAAATTGACGGATTCAAATTATTCGATGTGGAAATCCAGAATGGAGGACTACCTCAATTGCAAAGATCTATACGATCCAATTGAAGGTGATGAGGCCAAGCCAAAGGAAATAAAAGATGAACAATGGAAAAGGTTGAAGAAACA
>CATIWQ010286172.1:0-21259 GCA_949673415.1 Euphorbia schlechtendalii
ACATTTTTCTCTCTAACACTTTGAACTTAGTGAAATCTATATAACTTTCACTTTCTATCTATCATGCCATACATGTTATCTCATACCATCTGCTGCTACCGACACACGAAATGGTTGATTTGAACGTCTATTTATAGATTGTGAAAGGTTGCGTTTATCCAAACGAATAGTCATGTCCATTGGTGAAGGGTTGCATCATCTTCAATTTGATCGGATGCAAGATTTCATCCTTATCTTCAATGGATAGGCACCTTTGCATGGTTGCATTGTCTCCAAAAGGTGTCTGTTCGCTTGATAGTTGATGATGGTTGATCGTTCTTATCCAGCGGTTGGAAGTTGAGAAGAGTTGAGAAGACCCATCACGATTCGTGATCGTGACATACATGTCACGATCGTGAATGTAAGTTGGTAACTTACTATTTGTGAAGAATGATAAGTCATGATCACGATAGATAGTCGTGAGTATGATTTGGCCAATCGCGAGTAGGAATCACCATCGTGACATGGTCATGACTTACGCTTTTCTTCATGATTCTTCTTTGCAACTTTATCGATCTTTGATAACTGCGACCCCAAGCCAATTCCTTTCATTCCACGCATCTTTTTGTACCTTTTTCACTCTTTTTGCATAGAATTCCATATTTGATAATTTCACTCCCAAGATTCACCTAGTTTCTGCACTTGCATAAAAAAAACTACATACCACGTGAAATCTTTTATATGAAGTATAAAATGACTCTAAATCACATTATGTTATGAGTAGAAATATCAAGATAATAAGTGTAATTATACACTTACCACACGCCCACACTTTACTTTTGCCTTATCCTCAAGGTAAACACAACAGAATTGTATAAAATAGTAATTCAAGTTCGTACCTCATTTGGCGAAAAACTATTATAGTGAGTACCTCATTCCCACGTTGTATAAGGTTCAAGTAAAGTATACGAAATTTCCCACAAATTAGTAATGTGTAATTTATTTAGTCCAGTTGCATACCATTGCTCTTAATGGAGGGCCAACCGAATTGCGTCTTCATATAAGTGTTATATGCTCACTCAAATATTTCCTTCTCTCAACCATAGTATAAAGTATAAAGGATAAAGGGAGCACATTTTGAAAAGATTGATCTCAAGGCATTTTTAGATAACCTAGGATGCTAAACTCTCTTAGTGGTTGCTTTTTATGCTCCATACCACTCTCCCCTTTTTTAGTGGTTGCACTTTATGCTCCATACCACTTTCTCTCTTTTTTTAAGCATATGTTTTTTAAGTACAGATTTTTCGTGCTACGCTACTTTTTCTTTTTTCTCACTCATTGAATGTTTGCAATTTCTGCTCCGTACCATTCCTCACCTTTTGCATAACTCATTGGTTATCCTCTCTTTTTTTTATTTTTCTCTCAATACCCTCATCCTTTATTGATCACTTTCAAAGTACTATGGCTATAGTTTCCCTACAGTTTAGACACACTCAATACTTATAGGATGTATTCAAGAATAGCATATAAAACTCATAGTAAGAACACTACTAGATATTACTCCACTCAAAACTTATCGGTAGCATTAAACTAAAACTATATAACTTATACTAATTCATGCTGCATTGAAATTATATCGAAACTTACTTGGAATGTTGCTATCGGATGTTACTTACCACTCATCCTTGCCAAATGATAAATGTTGTTCCAATCTACTAAAGCGCTCACACTCTCAACATGCGCTCATATTCGAAACAAAAATTTTTTGTTTGAAATTTGCACCAACATCGAATTTGTAATACCTAACACTCACAATAACCTTGGAACATATGTTAGTATAGTATAGGTATGGATAAGATATAAACAACACAAAATCAAGAAAATTTTTCATTCTTCAGCTTTTTTAATTTTATTTGATTTTTTTGGATTTTTGGGATTTAATACAATTGCCCCCTACACTAAATGACACAATGTCCTCATTATGAGGGACTTTAACTAAAAATGAAAAATGAAACTAAACACATACACATAAGAAAACAAATAAACAAACAAACTATACAAATCCTAAACCTAAAGGGAAAGCAGATAATCATTCAGAGGGGATCGATTCGGTCAATTGGTCAATCTTATAGTAAGATTCCTAGTAAATCTCGCTCAACGTCAAACATCATTGTATGAATCTTGTCGATTTTTGTTATGAATTGATATTTGTGCTTCCATAAGTTCGTTCAACTTTCCCTGGAGGTTGGTTACTTTACGCTCTTCTCCCTTTGCCTTTTCCCTTTCTCTTCTTTTATTGGTTTCCGATCTCTTCTCCCATGATTTCTAATCATGAGTGATCCTATCTTCTCCTATGCACTTTTCCAGAAATCCATACTTGAACAATACGTCTATGGTCAATTCTGAAATCTCATCTTCATCTGTAAAGACCTTAGTGGAATATGACATTCGTCCAATTTTCCCAACAGATTCGCCATCGTACGACACCCATATTCTGTTACTTCGGGATTTTGGGTGGCAGACATGAGTGTCTCCATCATTATTCTCAAAACATCAATAGGCATGCCATTCCAAATCGCTTCTATGACAAATAATTCTTCAGGAATGACAATATCGAAAGTGGACTTACCAAGCAATGCACCACTTAAGTAAAAGTGTAAGGCGAGCAAACAAGGATCATGAATCCATCGGCTATAGGTATATAATTTTTTGAACTTAGTTTGGCCGGTAAGCCTGTTCCATGTTGATGGAGGATTCCATCGAGGAGGCATCTTGTTGTAGCAGTCCATTGGAAATCCCATTTACTTGTTAAGCGCTTTCCTTGTCAACTTATACTCTTTTCCTTGATGATGACTAGGCAATCCTTTTTGTCATTCTTCCATTCTAGCGTTACTAACATCTCCATACAGTTCTAAACATTATTTCCTAGGCACATGTTCGAATAAATGATGAAGTTCAAAACTCCGAGATAGTGCATCACTCTATCATATAACCCAAGACTAATGAAACTGTTCCTATTAATAGTGTAGGAACTCTTGAATTCAGCATTCTTGATCATTTTGTAATGATGTCCTTCATCGTGAGAATAGATTGGAAATGGTGCCTCATACAATTCTTGAAGGTTTGAGGGAGGAACCAGATTGGATTTACTTGTTACAACCATATTGAATTGAAAGAATTTGAAAGAATAGAATGGTTTCAGATTTGGAAATAAATTGTACATTGAAAAGATAAGAAATTCAGATTTTCAGAAGTGAAAAGTGATGTACATTTGCACATCAATTTATAGAATCTGGAAGAATAACCATTGAATAACTGCTAAACTGTTGCAGTTTTCGCACAAGTCACGATCGTGACTATTTTTCATGATAGTGACTTACAAGAATTAAGAAACAGAAAGTTTAGTCTAGGAATTCACAAGCTCGATATGGATTCGCTATCACGATTAGGTAAAATAGTAGAAAATTTTCTATTTTTTTTTAGAATTCTGATGTAATTATATGACTTATCACCTCCAAGATTATTATTTCATATTCTTTTTCACATCTAAGTTAGGATAGACAAATTATACAATTCAGGAAAGAAATAAATAGATATAGTTAGAAAATGTATCGTACTCTCCAGTATTTGATCTTCAAAATGTACTTGCCTTTCCTTAAAATTTGATTTCTAGAACGCACTTACTTTCCCCGGCAACGGTGCCAAAAACTTGTTCACCACTTTTCTACTGATAATATAAAAGTTCTAAATATGAACATGTATTGTTAGTACTGCTTATCAAATAGAAAAATGATGATAATTGCAAGTATACAATTGCAATGTAGTTTTAAAAGATATCGATCCCATAGGGAAGGAATTCGGTTCTAAGGATCAACTAGAGTTACAAAACAAAAGAAAATAAAATAAGTTGAAAGTTTTAAATGGTAGACTGATGAATGGACAGATGCATGAATAGATTAGAGAAGATGCAAAGCATATAGATATTCCCTAAGAACAAGTATAGTAGAGTAAAATATGCAAAATAATCAAGAATGTTTTATGCACTAAATCACTTTAACAAACTCGGTTGTAGACACCCAAGTATCATATATTTCACCACAGAGTAACACATGGAATGACCTTTCTAAATCTAGGGTAAATGAATTATGACACTTATAAAAACCTGGACAACATTAATACTATGCTTAGGACAGGTCGCTCTCACATAGCCATATTTAGCAAGTTATCATTCCGAAAATGTTAGCTCACTAAACAACATTTTAATCACAGATCCAATTATTATACATAATCTTGTTAACCCAGAAACTACTCTTAAAGCCAAATTGAAAGAATATAACTTCGTTAATATAAGAGACGCAAGATGAAATACTCATTGTGACACATAGACATATCATAAACCTCAAATTAGAAAGTATGAGTGGAAAATAAAGTAAAGTTGTAAGGTATGTATGCGAAAGCTAAAGTTGATCAAATCGTATCCATTCTTTAATAGGAGTTATCAATTCCGGCAATTCCTGCTTCTACTTTGAATTCGGTCTCGACTCGTACCGAACCTCTGCTAGGATGCTATTCTTTGTGAAAATTGAATAAATGAATGTTGAAGAACAAAAACTTTTATTGATAAGTTCTTTGCAATTACACTCATACAACAATCACTCCAATTAGTGGAGAAATCTAGTGAACGAAACAAGAATCGAATCACTTATGCATTTTTCTCTGTAACACTTTAAACTTAGCAAAATTGATATAACTGTCACTCTCTATCTATCATGTATTCTACCGATTATCACCTATGTCACCACCATCATCTACCATGCATGAAATGGTTGATTTGAACCTTTATTTATAGAGTGTGAAAGGTTGCGTTCATCCAAACTAATAGTCATGTCCATTGGTGAAGGGTTGCATCATCTTCATGTGATTGGATGCAAGATTTAATCCTTATCTTCAATGTATAGGATCCTTTTCATGATTATTGTTCTCCAAAAGGTGTCTCTTAATTTGACAGTTGATGGTGGTTGGTGGTGGTTAATCATTCTTATTTGGCGGTTGGAAGTTGAGAAGAATTGACAAAAAACCATCATGATTCGCCAGTGTGACATACATGTCGCGATCGTGAATGTTGGTTTGGAAATTGATTGCTTGTGAAGAATGATAAGTCACGATCGTGAGAGGTAGTCACAAGCATGATTTGTCTAATCACGACTAGGAATCACTATCATGACATGGTTACGACTTATGCTTTTCTTCATGATTCTTCTTTGTAACTTTACCGATGTTTGATAACTTCGATCCTAAGCCAATTCCTTGCATTCCACACATCTTTTTGCACCTTTTTCACTCTTTTTGCATAGAATTCCATCTTTAATCATTTCACTCCTAAGATTCACCTAGTTTCTACACGTGCATAAAAAACAACTACATACCACGTGAAATCTTTTATATGAAGTATAAAATGACTCTATACCACATCGTTTTATGAGTAAAAATATTAAGATAATAAGTTTAATTATATACTTATCACTTAGCTGCTTCAGAAGCAACTATATAATCGAATTCAGTAGTTGAATTAGTAATTGTATCTTGTTTGAAAATTTTCCAAACAATTGCCCCTCCATTTAACATAAACACATAACCTGACTAGGAATTGTAATTGTCCTTGTCAAAATGATAACTCACGTCAGTGTATCCCTTCATTGAGAGATCACTTTCATCATAAACAAAAAACATATCCTTAGTCCTTCGTAAGTATTTGAGGATAGTTTTAATGGCCATGTCGTGCTTCTCACCTGGATTAGATTGAAATCTATTCGTGACACTCAAGGCATGTGAAATGTTTGGCTGAATGCATACCATTGCATACATGATGGATCCTATCGATGAAATATAGGGTATTCCATTAATGCACAGTCTCTTCTTTTGTTCTCGGACACTCAGATTTAGAAAGGTTAATCATGTAAGATATGGGAAGGTCACCCTTTCTCGAATGCTCAAGGTTGAATCTAGCCAAAAAATTGTCTATGTATGTACTTTGAGAAAGACCTAACAGCCTTCTAGATCTATCACGGTAGATCTTTGTACCAAGTATAAAAGCTTCTTCTCTAAGGTATTTCTTGGAGAACTTATTTGACTACCAAGAATTAACTGCCTGAAGAAAAGGATCTCCATTTCCTATCAGTAATATGTCATTGACATATAATACAAGGAAAAAAAATCCACTCACACTAAACTTCTTAAATAAACAAGTTTCATTAACGTTTGGCACATAACCAATTTCTTGGATTGTCTCGCCAAACCTAAATGTTGAATTCTGAAGTCATAAAATAAAGTTTTATAAATTCTGAGTTCAGAAGCACAGTTAAATCAGAAGAACAGTAATGCCTCAAAGGAGACTCCGCCAGAGGAACTTAAATATCTCAGAGGGACATTACAGTTTTCAGAAGGATAGCAAAATCTTCAGAAGACCAAGATGGTAGAAGACAACTAATGACCAAGGTTCAGATGTTCACCTGGAAATACATAAAGGATATTTCAGTCATCTCCACTCAAACAATGGAAGCTGACCTGGCATAAAAACACACTGCATTATGATCTAGGAGGTAAATCTTTTCCTGCTAGGCAAGAGGATAGCAAGTTACAAATCTGTCTCGGTAGGATATACATGTATTTGATTTCTATTACTATGAAATCTAAAAAGATGAAAAAAGTCAAAAAGATAGTGGAACATAAGGAATCAAGTGTGGGACCTAAAAACATATCCGGAAATCATGGTATGGGTCTTATTTGGACTTATTCTTCCTAAACGGTCTCATTATGGAAACTTGCATACAACTGGAAGATTCTCAACTCAAGTCCAAGTTCAATGGAAACATTCTCTCCCTCTATGAAAGGATGTTTCCCACCATTGAAATATAAGCAGAGAACTACAATTTAAGTGAAATCAAGTCTTACATCTTCACAACAATTTTCTCTATAAACACATATAGCAAACATTCAATTACTATTCTGTTTGTAAGAGAGCTAACTGGAACATAGCTCAGAATCTCAAACTTTGTATTATAAAATTGCATTGTAACACACTAACTATGATTGAGTTAGTGTGAGGGAGCTTAGATTACTCGTGAGTAAGTTGCTCAGGAAGATAAGAAGCTAAAAGCCTTAGATACAGAAGGATGGTACTTCTACATTGGTATAGCTAGCTGACACATAGGTTGTTGGACAGTTTTAACTTAGAGCCTCAGATACAGGTGGGCGATACTCCTGTATTGGTATAGCTCATCAAGGTGTGGAGAAGTGTAGAGATCTTGTGAGAACTGTACTCAAGGTGATAAGAAGCTCAGAGCCTCAGATTTAGAAGGACAGTACATCTAGATTGGTATAGCTCATTGAAATAGAAGCTGTTGGAAGGTAATTTAGCTCAGAGCCTCAGACATAGGTGGACAGTACTCCAGCATTGGTATAACTCAGTAAAGCATAGGCTGTTGAAGGGTACTTCAGTTAGAGCTGTGTAAAAGGTTTACTCTTCACCAGAAGAAGAGTTGATAGTGGATTAAATCTTGGACATGGGTTTCCAAGGACTGGATTAGGCAGAGGCTGAACCAGGATAAAAATCGCTATTTGCATACTGTCTTACTCAGCTCTTTTATTTTTGTGTCTAATTGATTCCGAATTTGAAACACTTAAATAAAAAAAAAGGGGATTCTGAGTAAAGAGTATTTACTCAGAAGCAACTTCAGAAGCAACCTTCTGAAGTTAACAGTGAACTTTAAAAAGAGTCATTCACCCCCCCTTTGACATATTTTACACCCTACTGGGTCCAACAATTGGTATCAGAGTAGTACTCTAATTAAAACAGATTTAACAAATCTAGAGTAAAAGATCAATATGGGTGAAAATAGCATGAAAAACTTGCCTGGAAACATGACCACACAGATACTCCCAAAAGGGATGTCTGTGTCAAGACCCCCACTGTTCTTTGGACAGAATTACACATTCTGGAAAACAGAATGAAAAATTTTATACAGTCTCAGAACATGTATGCATGGCTTGCTATAGCCAATGGTCTATACATTCCTACATCAACTGTAGAAGGGGTGGTCTCTCCCAAACCTGAAAATGAATATAATGACTATGACATGAAGAGATTGCAAAGTAATGCAGCAGCAATTAACTTTTTACATTGTGCTTTAGATGCTGCAAAATACAACAAAATTTCAAGTTGTGAAAGTGCCAAGGAGATCTGGAAAAGCTTGAAGTGACCTATGAAGGAACAGAAAAGGTCAAAGAATCAAAGATCAACCAGAATCTTCGTCTCTATGAATTATTTGAGATGGAAGAAGGTGAATTAATATCAAGCATGAATGCAAGATTCACCAACATCATTAATGACCTTAAAAGGTTGGGCAAGAATTTTTCAAAGAAAGAGCAAGTAAAGAAGATTCTCAGAAGCTTAATTGAGAAGGGGCAGGCCAAAAAGATTGCTATTGAAGAAGCTCAAGATCTCACAACTTACAGGTATTAAGAGCTTATCGGTTCATTAATTACTCACGAGATTTCTATGCAGAATTTCCAAAAGAAGGAAAAAGCAAAGAAAGCAATAATCCTGATTGTAGAAGAAGTCAATGAAAGCTCATCAGAAGATGATGAGGATATGGCTATGCTAGCTAGAAAATTCAAGAAGTTCATGAAGAGAAATTCAAGAAATTCTCAAAAGTTTCAGAAGAAAGGAAATTTTCTTCAGAAGCCGGATTTCCAGAAGGATTTCTCAAAAGGTAAATTCAGAAGATCTGAGGAAAAGCCTAGAGAAGAAAAGATCACATGCTTTGAATGTCACCAAGAAGGATATATCAGATCTAAATGCCCTAATCTCAGAAAGGACAAAGGAAAGAAAGAAATGGTGGCAACATGGAGTGACAATGAAAGTGAAAGCACTGCAGACTCCTCAGAAAATGAAGAAACTGCACAAATCTACTTCATGGCCGCAAATGATATGTATCCAACAGTGGAATCATGGCATAGCAGCACAAAAAGAATCTCATCTTCAAAATCCCAGGAAGAAAATGAGGTAAACTCTAAATTCAACATTCCTGATGAAATTATGCAAATACTTGCACAAGTTTACAAGCAGGTTATGAAGAACAAAAAGCACATGAAGCTTCTAGAAGAGGATTTTGAAGACTTTTGCATTCAGGATATAACAAGATATAACTCCACCAAAGCTATCCATAAGAAGCAAGGAGAACTTGAAGTAGAAATAGAGAAGCTTAAAAAGGAACTAATTCTTGTAGGAGTAAATGCCAATAATCTCAGCAGAAGCATAATGATGATAGAAGGACATCTATAAGGAGAAATAACGCTGCCTGGAAAATCAGAGTCTCATAAGAGGGAACCTCTTCGGAAGAAAGATCATCATCTAGAGAAAAAGCATCTTCAGAAGATAAACATTCCTCCAAGATAGAACTTTCAACCAAAATAGCACCAAGGTGAATCCTCAGCTCCCAAACAAAGGAGCTATAAAGAAGTTGGATATAGGTATAACACAACCAGGCATCAGATTGGGGATTATCAAAAGATGACTCAGAGAAGTTCACATGCCAGAAGGAAAGTAATATCTCAAAGGCAACCAATCCAAGAACCCTTTGACCTCTGCCCATCTCCTAGAACTCTATAGAAAGAAAAGGCCAAAGAAGCTGCAAAGATATATTTCAACTTCTGTGGAGAGAAGAATCATATAACCTCTATGTATAAATATAAAAATGTTTTTTATGATTCTTATGAATGGCCAGATTTAACTCATAATGCATCTAAACTCAAGGGAAACTGGGTTCGAAAATTCTAACCATTTACTTTTGCAGGTAAGTCTTAGCTCCACAGAAGGTCAACAAATTTGGTATGTAGATAATGGATGCTCACGACATATGACAGGAGATGAAACATAATTCATCTCATTAGAACACAAAAGATATGGGCATGTTAGCTTTGGAGACAACAAGAAAGGAAAGATCATTGGAAAAGGAAACATAGGATCTGAAATCAAGATAGAAGAAGTCTCCTTAATAGATGGACTAAAATTCAACCTACTGAGCATTGCACAACTGTGTGATCAAGGAAGAAAAGTCATCTTCGACTCAGAAGGTTAATTGTAAGACAAATCAAACTCTTCTTTTTGCTCCCAGGGTTAATAATGTATTTATGACTGACTTGAATGACAAATCTAAAAGGGATTTATGCTTAATGACTAAAGAAGAAGAGTCATGGCTATGGCATAGAAGATTGGGACATGCAAATATGAATCTTCTGACCAAATTAGCCAAACATAAACTTATTGAGGGTCTGCCAAGCTTAAACTTTGAAAAGGATCATTTATGCAAAGCTTGTCAATTTGGAAAATAATTTAAAAAGAGTTTTAAATCAAAATCTGAGTTTTCCACAAAAAGGGTCCTAGAATTAGTACACATTGACTTTTTTAGCCCTGTTCAGCCTACGAGCATGAGAGGATACAGATATACCATGGTAATAGTTAATGATTACTCTAGGGATACCTGGGTCATTCTACTCAGCACTAAGGATGAAGCCTATGAAGGTTTCTCCATGCTCATAAACAGAATAGAGGTAGAACGAAACATTCTACTTTCTAAGATAAGGAGTGACCATGGCAGAGAATTTGAAAATAATCTTTTTACTTTTCTGCTCCTCACACTCCTCAACAGAATGGGGTTGTTGAGAGAAAGAACAGAATAATAGTTGAAATGGCTTGAACTATGCTCAGTGATAATAATTTACCAAAATATTTTTGGATAGAAGCAGTCAACACTGCTTGCTTTATTCTGAACAGAGTCAACATAAGATCAATAATTGACAAAACTCCTTATGAAATTTGGAAAGGGAGAAAGCCCAAGATTGGGTATTTTAAAGCTTTTGGATGTCATTGCTATGCGATTAGGAATAAAGAGCAACTAGGAAAATTTGATCCTAAATCTGATGAAGCTATTTTTCTTGGCTATTCAACATATAGTAAAGCATATAAAGTCTTTTTCAAAAGGACTACTATGCTTGAAGTGTCAATTCATGTCGATTTCGATGAGACTAACCATGCAGGAAGAGGTTTAGAGGAAGATGGAGACTCTATCTCTTATAAACAACCTTCTAAGCTAACTAACGGAGAAGCATTAACAAAGGAGGAACCATCTGAGATCAGATTCTCAGAGCACGGAGATGAAGAACATTCTCTAGAAGTAACATGGGATCATATTCATCATGATCTACCCAAGGAGATAAGAACCAAGAAGGATCATCCAGAAAGGTTAATCTTTGATGCACCTTAGAATCCAATCCTTACCAGAGGATAACTCAGCAGAATGACAAATCATCCATCATTTATCTCTATCACAGAGCCAAAGAAGTTTGAAGATGATGAACATGATGAGAGTTGGATGATGGCGATGCAAGAAGAACTAGATCAGTTCACCAGAAATAATGTCTGGGATCTTGTTCCAAGGCCAAAGAATAAATCCATCATCGGCACTAAGTGGGTGTTCAGAAACAAGCTTGATGAAGAAGGAAATGTAGTCTGAAACAAAGCAAGACTTATAGCTCAAGGATACAATCAACAAGAAGGAATAGACTATGATGAGACATTTGCTCCAGTAGCCAGACTTGAAGCAATAAGAATCTTCTGTGCATTTGCATCTCATATGGGATTCAAATTATATCAAATAGATGTAAAAAGCACCTTTCTTAATGGATTTATCTCAGAAGAGGTCTATGTTCAACAACCTCCAGGCTTTGAAGATTCAAAGCATCCCCATCATGTATACAAACTAAAGAAAGCTCTATATGGTCTGAAGCAAGCCCCCAGAGCCTGGTATGAAAGACTAACAAGCTTTCTCACCTCAAAAGGATACATTAGAGGCAAGATAGATACAACCTTATTCATCAGAAGAAGAAACAAGGATATTCTCCTTGTTCAGATCTATGTTGATGACATCATCTTCGGAGCCACTGATGAAAAGATGTACAAAGTATTCAGTTCCCAAATGAAGGATTATTTTGAGATGTTTATGATGGGGGAACTAACATTCTTTCTCGGTTTGCAAACAAAGCAAAGCACAGTTGGAATATTTATTAACCAATCCAAACATACCAAAGAGATTTTGAAGGAATTTGGTATGGAAGATGGAAAAGAGATGTCAACACCCATAGCCTCCAACACAATCCTTAGCAAAGACTTAGAAGCTAAGAAAGTTGATCAGAAGATGTTCAGAGGAAGCCTGACATCCACTGTGCTGTCTGTTACTATGCAAGATATCAAAGTGATCCTAGGGAATCACATCTAAGTGTAGTAAAAAGGATTCTCATATATCTGCTAGGAACCATAGAAGCTGGGTTATGGTATCCAAGTAATGAAGAATTCTTACTAAAAGGATTTACTGACGCTGACTATGGAAGAGATCAATTGGAAAGAAAGAGCACTACTAGAGGATGTCATTTCCTGGGGAACAACATTGTTTCTTGGTATAGCAAGAAACAAACCTCAGTAGAATTGTCTACCACAGAAGCTGAATATATGGCTGCGGGAAGTTGTGTTGCTCAAGCGTTATGGATCAAACAACAACTAGAAGACTATGGAGTCAAGTCAGAATGCATAGAGATCCTCTACGAAAACAAAAGTGCTATTGACTTATCAAAGAATCCAGTTCAGCATAGCAGAATGAAGTATATCAATATCAGACACCACTTCATAAGAGATCACGTTTTGAAGAAAGATGTGAAAATGATGTACATCGCTACTGAAGATCAAAGAGCAGACATCTTCACCATACCTCTGAGCAAAGATCAATTCACCTTCCTCAAAAGAGAATGAGGTTGAGAAATCCTATGTAAACATTGCTCAGAAGCTGGTATATTTACTTTGAAGAGTAACTTATCTCAAAAGCAACAGTTATCCTCTGAAACTAGTCACAGTACTATGTCTCAGAAGATTTAAACCGGGAATTAATCCATATTTCAAAATTCAAAAACTCGAATCCTAAGCCGGATCTTTAGGTTAAAACTGTTCACTTTGATCCATTAATCACGCTTTTAACGGTTACCTATGCATTTTGAACGATAAATGATGAAACCGTTACAGTCCTTCATCAGCAAATTATTGATCTATCCCTCTGAAACCGCCTCTATAAAAAGAAAAAGACTCTTCATCATCTCTTCACTTTACCAAAATTGCAGAATTTCCTTAAAATTTTCTGAGATACTTCCTCTTCTAAAAACCCAAATTTCTCTCAAACCCTAACTACTCAAATGACACCCAAAAGAACCAGGTCATCAAAAGCAGGTCCCAAAGAATAAGTAGTCATAAAAATCCCTCCAAAGACTTTTGAACCTGTTCTATACAGGTCAAATCCTACTACCATAATCCCCTAGCAATTTCTGGGAGATAATGCCTTTCTTGAAGTACCCACATTTAAACCAACCATCGAATTCTATCAGTTCGGAACATGGTTGAGACTGAAAGAGTAAACCTTTCCAAAAATTGTATCTGAGTTCTACAAAAATCTCCACAGATGCACAATAAGTGATGAAGAATTGAAAACCAAAGTCAAAGGAAAGGAGATAACCATCACTCCGGCCTATTTGGCCAATCTGCTGAATCTAAAGGATGAGGGCCTAGCCTTAAGAAGAGGCTGTGAATATAAAGCTCAGTATGATAAAAATGCTTTTATGCCTGAAGGATGGTTTGATGAGAAAATCAGCACTCACATGCCTCAGGAGCTAAGATATTTGTTGTTTATCATGGCTTATCTTCTTCTTCAGAAGATGAACTCAACAAACGCTACTTCCAGCTATGAGTACTGCATCTTGGTGCATCTAATCGAGAAGAGAAAGGTCAACTGGCCTATTGTCATAATGCAACACATGCTTCACCACAAGTTTACACTTGGTGGTTTAATAAGAAGGATTGTAGCATCTTTTAGGATTGACTACTCAAAGGAAGAAGGACTCATGTGTAGTGATATTGTAAGGGAGACCTTTGATAAGAAGGTAGATTGTGGTATGAAGTGGGATAAGGATGAAGCCCTGAAGAAGGACTTGGCCAAAAAGTAAAGGGAGAAGGAGTTAAGAGCTTCCAAGAAGGGTGAAGTGGTAAAAAGGGTTGAGGAAGTCTCCCCCAAGAGGCAGAGGGAACCTATGCTGAAACAGGAGGAAGTCTCAAAGGTAAAAAGGAGTAGAATCAGAAAAAGCCAGGCACTTGCTGCTAAGGGAGTACTAATAACTCCTACTTAAGTGACTGAGTGAAAAGCTCAGGGAATTATGTACTCAATGAATAAATTCTAGTACGTGCCAAAGTCTTTGGAGCAAAATAGCTCTAATGATGAAGAAGATAAACAACCCATCAGCATCTTGGCTAAGAGGAAGAGGGGAGAGTTTGATCCTAACATGGCCATTCCAAGCGAGGATGAGGCTGAGTACGTAGAAGAGAAGGAAGAGGAGGTGGAGATGGAGAAGAAGAAAGCCAAAACCTATGGTGAAACTATCATCTCAGAAGATGATCCTGAGAAGGATGGTATGGTTAGAGTAGTGAACCTGAACATATCTTCACTCATATCCCTCTGAAAGGAACAGTGGGAGATATAAGGATTACAGCTGATGAAGTAGAGAAGAGAGCTTTGTCAGAAGGTAGAAGAGTGCCTGCACCAGAAGAATTCAAAGTAAAGCTGAAGGAGAAAAGCACCTTTGAGATAGAAGAGGATGACTCAAAGGAGGTAGATGGAAAGGTCTTGGAAGGGAACTCAGTGGACTTTGATATGAGCCTAAGGGCTCTTCTAGTAGCTCCAAGTCTAGTACCTCCAAAGGTGGTAAATCCTGCCAACTTTCTGGTGGAGAAGAAGCCACAGTCTTCCCCTCTGGATCAGCAAAAAGCTATGTTTGATCCCTTCTCTTCACTGCCACTCTTGAGACACCATAGAATTTCCTATCTAGACCAGGAGGATTTCCAATAACTAACACAGATCCTGTTGTAGTAGTATCATCTATCGCTCAAGAGGTAACAAAGGAGGTTGAGGCTGAGGCCAAGAGAGATGAAGCTTCTAATGAGGATAATGTTGAAGAAGAGAAAGATAAGGCTAAGGGGAAGAAGGAGGAGAAAGTGGAAGAGAAGGAGGAGGCTGATAAGAAAACTCTGCTGAAAGAGAATTTGCAAGAGGAAGACCCATTCTTATCAACTCTTCAGAAGAAGGAAGTTCAGAGGACTGTAGTGGCTGAATGGGGCAGTCAATCATTAGCATCAGATCCTGCTGATGAATTTGTTACCATGGCCCGTTCTGTATTTGCCAAACACAACATCAGGCCAGAGGAGATAAGGGAGGAGGATGATGAAGATCAGAAGAAGTATAAGGAAGTTCTGATAGAGGAGGAGAGTGAGGATGATGATATTCCAATAATGAAGGAGTCCAAGCAACAACAGCAGCAACAACGTCCCTTTGGTCCAAAGGTTTTCAAGGATCCAAACAGCTCTCTTACTCTGATCCCCAGACCTACCGATCAAAGGATTTTTGGAGATGAGTCCCTTGGAAGTAGGGGATGGATGGTAGGTGATCTTGCTGAAGGAGAACACTCTAATGCTTCTGTGCCTGTCAACTACATCCATCACATAGGAAAGACCCTTGATGATCCCCTCACAATGGCCCTTCACCTAAAGGACTCTATTGTGGACATCAAAGTCACCCCCTTCAACCGCCAGCTTACCAAGAGCGTAACCCCTATATCTGAGCAGGTGTAGATAATTATAGAAAGAGCTGACACAATTCCCCTTCCTTCTCAAATCCGCTCTGAGCTGATACAGCATCTACAGTCACTCATGGAGACTAGGCTCAGCAACTACGTGGATATCTTGGAGTCTGTAGAAAAGCTGAATGGGGTCATGGATGTAGTTGAAAGGGGTTTGGAGATGATCCATGATGAAGTCAATGGGCTGAAGGAACATCTCCAGAGGAAGATAGCTGATGTCATAGCTACTCTGGGGACTGCAATTGAGCGAACTTCCACAGAATTATCCATGGGGCTGAAGAGTGAGGTTCAGGTGCTCAAGACTCAAAATACCTTCTATCTATGGTAGCAGGAGAAAATCCAAAGTAGTCTTGATGAGATGTTGAAGCACATGACTACTTTTAAGGTCGAAACTCTCAAGGCTATTACGGATTCCAAGCGGGAGTTGAAGTCTTAGATCTTCAAGGTTGTTGAAGATGCTAACAAGTAGATAACTAAAACCACCTTCGCTTAGAAGAATGAGGCTGTTGATGATATAGATGATAAACTGAAGGAGTATGTTGCTGCCCTTCCCAAGACCACTACTGAAGCTAGAGACATCATGGTGGTAAGGAATGCAAGCACTTTAGAGGCCCTTCAGAAGGGCATTGATGGTTTAAGTAATTAGCTTGGTGGCCTATCTCTCCACTCCTTCTACTCACATGATAGTGAGATTGTTCCGTTCTTGTAGAATCTGGAAAATGGGCTAAACACTCAGTGGATATGGAATTAGAAGGCTCTCCAAGTTATCCTTGAAAACATCTTTCCCTCTATTCCCAACAAGGTTGCAAGACTGATTCAGCAGATTGTCCCTCCTCTTCAAGCAAACACAAAGGCTATACAAGATGTTATCCAGAGGTTTGCGCTTGATGAGCAGAAGTAATCGCTCAGCTTATTGGTGCTGAGTGGAGGGAGAAAGACAAACATAGCTTCAAGGAAATCTAGGAAAGACGGATGATCTCCAATCAAGCCTCAAGCAGCGCCATGGACATAGATCAGCAGGAGGAGAATCAAGATGAATTCCTAGTGCTTAAAGAAAAACCCTTGTAATTTTGAATTCATTGTTGTAAAAACTTTGTAAACCATCATGATTAATAAAAAGTTTCTACTTTTTCTCCAAAGTAAAACTCTTTGTTCTATTGATTTCCTTATAATTTATTAATCAGAACCTAAGCATTAGATTATGAGGGAGTATGAGGGAGTAAGTATATTCTGTGCTTGACTTCACTCAGAACCAACAAAATGAGGGAGATTGTTGAATTCTGAAGCCATAAAATAAAGTTTTGTTAGTTCTGAGTTCAGAAGCACAGTTAACTCAGAAGAACAGTAATGCCTCATAGGAGACTCCGTTAGAGGAACTTAAATATATCAAAGGAACATTACAGTTTTCAGAAGGATAGCAAAATCCTTAGAAGACCAAGATGGTAGAAGACAACTAATGACCAAGGTTCAGAAGTTCACCTGGAAATACATGAAGGATATTTCAGTCATCTCCACTCAAACAATGGAAGCTGACTTGGCATTATAAACACACAGCATTATAATCCACCTAAAAAGATGAAAAAAAGTCAAAAAGATAGTGGAACTTAAGGAATCAAGTGTGGGACCCAAAAACATATCTTGAAATCATGGTATGTATCTTATTTGGACTTATTCTTCCTAAACGGTCTCATTATGGAAACTTGCAAACAACGAGAAGATTCTCAAACTCAAGTCCAAGTTCAATGGAAACATTCTCTCCCTCTATAAAAGGATGTTTCCCACCATTGAAATATAAGTAGAGAACTACAATTCAAGTGAAATCAAGTCTTACATCTTCACAATAATTTTCTCTGTAAACACATATAGCAAACATTCAATTTCTATTTTGTTTGTAAGAGAGCTAACTGGAACAAAGCTCAGAAGCTCAAACTTTGTATTATAAAATTGCATTGTAACACATTAGTTGTGATTGAGTTAGTGTGAGGGGGAGCTTAGATTACTTATGAGTAAGTTGCTCAGGAATATAAGAAGCTTAGAGCCTCAGATACAGAAGGACGATACTTCTACATTGGTATAGCTTGCTGACACATAGGCTATTGGACAGTACTTCAGCTTAGAGCCTCAGATACAGGTGGATGATACTCCTGTATTGGAATAGCTCATCAAGGTGTGGAGAAGCTTAAAGATCTTGTGAGAACTGTACTCAATGTGGTAAGAAGCTCAGAGCCTTAGATTCAGAAGGACAGTACTTCTGGATTGGTATAGCTCATTGAAATAGAAGTTGTTGGAAGGTACTTCAGCTCAGAGCCTCAGACACAGGTGGATGGTACTCCTACGTTGGTATAACTCAGTAAAGCATAGGCTGTTGAAGGTTACTTTAGTTAGATCTTTGTAAAAGGTTTACTCTTCACTAGAAGAAGAGTTGATAGTGGATTAAATCTTGAATAGGAGTTTCCAAGGTGTGAGCGGATGACACGGAGCGGTGGGCTGAGAGCGCACGATATGATAGGCGCGGTCCACCGAGGTGTTTGAAAAAAGAGAAAAAGAAAAGCGCTGGGTCGGGGACCCGGGAAAAAGGTTTGAAAGAGAAAAAGGTGAAAAATGTTTAAGATCGGTTTGAACCGGAATCCGCCATCTCTTAGTGTGGAGTCGCCACCTGGATTAGCTCTTTCTAGGAATTAGAGTCCTGTGAGGCTTAACATCCAGGGGATGGCCCGCCAAGACACAGAGATTCAGGTCCGGGATAAGTTGCTTATTTCTCATTGGATCACATTAAATTACATCTACAGAAAACCGTTTTCTTTTAATTGTGCATATTCGCACTTAGGTCATTTTTGGAGTTTATATGCATGATTCATGTATTGCGAAATAATAAATCATTCACAAAGCGGAAAAATAAACCATTTACAAAATAGTAAGTAAATGTAGAAAGTAAATGCAAAAATTGAAATTACAAGGCTTCGAAAATCGAGGGATGCAACCACCCACTAACCTATTAATTACATTTCCCAAAAATTGAAATTACGATACCCGAAGGAAAATTAAATTCCTAAACATACATCTAATCCTAATCTACCTGCATCTACACAGGTTAGCACATGGTATAGCACGTATGTTCGATTTTGAATTTAGTGAGGCCCGTATGGCCTAAAAAATCAATCACGATGTTGTGTTTGTTATTTAAATAAAACCGTCCATTTTATTAGCACATTGGTTACTCATTTTAATTAATGAAATTGCTCACATGGTAAAAAGTGAGGTCTATTATCCGGGAATATGTTTTATTCCCTTCGTGGGGGTGTTCTAACATACATCTCCTTTTAATAAAGTAAAAGATGAAGAAGAATTACAATAGTTGGAATAAAATAAAAATAGTTAAAATCCTAGGTTCATAGATGAAACAGAAGAAGAAGTTAAACACTGAAAAAGCACGGGAATTGCAGTTCTAGGAACTCAGAGGCTTACCCTTACTTGACGAATCCACGTCGAAGAATCTGATCGATCTTTAAGAAATCCTCCTCGTCCTTTTAAGTTTAGGTAAAAAAATGTTATAGTAGAAAGTCCAAAAATTGTTCGTCTTTTTCTTGGAATTCAAAGTTGTTCTAAAAGTTATATTTTGTCTTATAATTTCGGGATCCGGATTATCGAAAATGATCCTACTATTTATAGGAAAATCCTGAAAAAAAAACTCCGACGAGGCCCCTTGCGCCGACTTTGGCGAGGCCATGTGCCTTTCCAAAGCCTGGCGAGGCTCATGCCTCACCAAAGCTTGGCGAGGGAGCCTCGCCAAAGTTTAGCGAGACTAGCCTCGCCACAGTCTCTAGTGAGGCCATACCTCGCCAAAGTTTGGCGAGGCTCGGCCTTGCCAAAGTTTGTGGCGAGGGTACCTATGGACCCCCGCCAGAGTCTGTGGCGAGGGTCCCTATGGACCCTCGCCAGACTCTCTAGCAAGTGTCCTTCGGGACCCTTGCCAGAGTCTCTAGCGAGGGCCCTTCGATCTCCTCGTCAGAGATGTTTGGCGCGGCCCCGAGGACTCACCGGATTTCGGCGATGTAGATCCCTGGATCCGATTTTCCATCATGTTTTACATATTTTTTTGTATTTTATATTATTTTTTATTTATTTATTTATTAAATAATTTCATGGGGAACGTTCTTTTTGAATTTATAAACGAGGAGGATTCCCATTCGGATGCATCAGGATACTCGAAAATTGTGTGATTCAAGGATGAAATCCCGAAAAAGCCGTCATCATCGAACGCGCGAGCTGTTCAAAATCCCGTGCTCATAGTTGCCCCTCGTGTGATAATTATTGGTTGTCTAACTGGTATTATCACACGAAAAGAGTGCAGGGATAAAGAGAATACCTAACCGATGTGGCTGGTAACTTCCCGCTTTCAAATGGTGATAAAAAAGGCCTTCCTTTCTGGCGTTGTGTCTTTGTATGGTTGTCCATTTCTTTCTTCGGAATTCTTAGTTACTTGGTGCCCCTTGTGAGGTGCCTACCGTTTCTTTCTACGGTGTCCCTGTTGTAGTTGGTAACCGTTTCATTCTTCAGTTGATAAAGGAGGCTGTTTCTTTCTTCAGCCGTCGAGATAACCGTTTCTTTCTTCGGTAATGTTTTGAATTTCCTTAAGATGTTAACTTGTTTCCGGTAACAAATCAGAAATAAAATAATGTTAATATATTTTACAATTAATGTTTTAATTATTTGATTGAGTTTATGCGGAGCAAAATTTTTTACCCCTTCAATCAAAAATTAAAACATTGAGGAATAAATGAATTAAATGAGTTTGAGAAATATCGGGAGTGTCCCGTGCATCGTTCCGCTATGTTGGGAGGCTTCCATTGTAAAATAATAATAAAATAAATATTAGGTGGGGCCCACTTATTTTCTTTATAAATATGGCTCCACCTTCTTTATTCTATCACTTTTCATACTTTTCCTCTCTCTCTAAACACTTTTTCTCTCTATTCTCTCTAGCAAACATGTTGTCAAAGGTAGCTGGCAGGGGACCCCGCTTCAGTCCCAGTCTCACTCCTCAGCCTACTGATGATCCCGGAGTATTCTCTGTTGACATTGACGCCTGTGAGCGGGCGACACGGAGCAGTGGGCCGAGAGCGCGTGGAGGTTCATAGGCGCGATCCACCGGGGTGTTTTGAAAACAGATGAAGGAAGAAAAGAACCGGGTCTGAGGCCCGGAAAAAAAAGGTTAAAAAGTGAAAAAAGGCGAAAACGTTTTAGATCGGTTCGAACCCGAATTCACCGTCTCTCAGTGTGGAGTCGCCACCTGGATTAGCTCTTTCCAGGAATTAGAGTCCTGTGAGGTTTAATGTCCGGGGGACGGCCCACCAAGACACAGAGATTCGGGTCCGGGATAAGTTGCTTATTTCTTAAGTGATCACAATATATTACATCTACAGAAAACCGTTTTCTTTTAATTGTGCATATTCGCACTTAGGTCATTTTTGGAGTTAAATGCATGATCCACGTATTG
>CATIWQ010286195.1:0-10416 GCA_949673415.1 Euphorbia schlechtendalii
AAAAACAACACTTATGAGTTAGTCAAACTTCCAAAAGGCAGAAAAGCATTGAAGAACAAATGGGTTTTCAAGCTCAAAAGAGATGGCAATGGAAAGCTGGTGAAGTATAAAGCTCGTCTAGTAGTAAAAGGATTTCAACAACAAAAGTGAATTGATTTCAAAGAAATATTTTCTCCGGTGGTTAAGATGACTTCTATTCGAGTGGTCTTAAGCTTGAATCTTGAGCTTGAACAATTAGATGTGAAAACATCATTCCTTCATGGCGACTTGGAAGAAGAGATCTACATAGAGCAACCAGAAGGTTTTGAAGTAAAAGGGAAAGGAAACTTGGTTTGCAAATTACAAAAGAGTCTGTACGGGGCTAAAACAAGAACCCAGACAATGGTACAAGAAGTTCGACTCTTTCATGAGTAGTCATGGTTACAAGAAGACTTAGGCGGATCCATATGTCTACTTCAGACGCTTCCCTGATAACAACTTTATCATATTGTTATTAAATGTCTATGACATGTTGATTGTGGGATAAGATGTTTCTTTAATTCGTCAATTGAAAGATCAGTTAGCGAAGTCCTTTGACATGAAGGAATTAGGACTGGCACAACAAATTTTGGGCATGAAGATTGTTCGTGATAGAAGAAATAAAAGGTTATGGCTATCAGAAGAAAAATATGTTAAGCGTGTGCTACAACTTTTCAATATGTTGAATGCTAAACCAGTTAGTGTTCCTCTTGTAGGTCATCCAAAGTTGAATAAAGAATCTTGTCCATCAACTAAAGAAGAGAAGGAAGACATGAGAAAGATTCCATATTCCTCTGCTGTAGGGAGTCTGATGTATGCAATGGTTTGCACAAGGCCAGACATTGCACATGCTGTTGGAATTGTAAGCAGATTCCTAGAAAATCCGGGAAGACAATACTGGGAAGCAATGAAGTGGATTCTGAGATATTTGAAGGGAAGCGCGAAGAAGTGCTTGTGTTATGGAGGATCTAAACCAATCTTAGAAAGCTATGTTGATGCTGACATGGAGGGAGATCTCGATCATAGAAAGTCAATTTCGGGATACGTGTTTACATATGTCAGGGGAGCAATTTCTTGGCAATCTAAATTACAGAAATGTGTTGCACTTTCTACGACTGAAGTAGAGTACATCTTAGCTTCTGAAGTAGGAAAGGAGATGATTTGGTTGAAGAGAACTTTGAAGATTTGGGTCAAAAGCAAGCTGATTGTATAGTATATTGCGATAGTCAAAGTGCAATAGACTTAAACAAGAATACTATGTATCACTCTCGAACAAAGTACATTGATATCCGATATCACTGGATACGAGAGCAACTGGAAAATGGAGTTTTTCATCTAGAAAAAATTCCGACCGAAGAGAACCCTTCAGATATGCTGACTAAAGTGATTCCTCAGGAGAAGTTTAAGATGTGCAATGAGCTGATCGGCATGAGCTCCAATTAAGAGTTGGCTTGATAACCCCATGATCTGGAGGGGGAGAATTGATGGGTCCAGACAATGAATGATTGGGCAACACTTGTAAATGTGAAGAGCCACATTTTGTTATTGCCCAATTTTTGTTTTTCTTTTGTTCATACATGTAGTTGGTAGATAACCAATTGACATTTAATATGTTCATTATCAAATGTCAAATTGGTAGTTGTAGGAATTGGCTATAAAAGGCCTTCTCCCGGTGATCCAAAATCATCCGAAAATTAAGAAAGAAGTATTAATTCCTTTGTAGAGTGTTATTCCTACAAAAGAGTATTTTGAGAGTTTCCTCTTGTAGAGTAATTTATTACCATAAGAGAGTAATTAGAGAGGGGGAGTTGAGTGATTTTACCTTGTGAGTAAAATTGGGGCATTTCCAACTATTCTAAAATTATACCTTGAGTTTGGGTACACTTGAGAGAGCTTGTATTTTGTATTCCCATTATTTATTAGTGGAGTTATCGGTGCCCAGTGGTTTTTTCCCTTTTAAGGATTTCCACTTAAATCTATGTGTCTCTTTATTGCTTTACTTGTTTTATTTGTAGTTGTGAATCTATTTTAGTTAACACATATCACCAAGTTACTGAATTAATTATTCGAAACCTAACAGAAGGGAGCCGGAAAACTTCGCAATCAAAATAACGAAAAAAGAAAATCTGAAACAAACCGTAAACTGAGAAATATTTCACAAAAAAGAAACAATTTCAGATTTGTGGATGAAAAACGAGAGAAAGGAAGAGAATAAAACAAGAATGGAAAGGGGAAAATTATTGGAGAAGATAAGTCTATGGGATTTCAGTTAATTTTGTTCAATTAATTGCATTTAATAATTTTAATTACCAGATAAAGTTAACCTACATACCAGTACGTGTCAAGTTCTGTATAAGCATTGCAAATTAGAGATTTAAATATAAATAATGATAGCGTGTAACAGTTATGATTTTTATAGATGTGTTGAACGTCTGGTTCAACCGGGAACTGGCAATGAGTCCGGTCTAGTTGAATAAAAATAATGGGTTTATATAAAATCATTCTAGATCGGTTCAAATCGAAAAAAATCAGTGAACCAATGAAACGGTCAAACCCTGATTTTTTATTATCATGAAAATTATTTAATTTTATAATTAATATTTCTAAATTTTTTAAGGTAGAAAATCAATTAGTTTAAATTATTGCTTGTTTTTATAGAATAGATTAAAACATTATTTAAAATCTTTAATTGTTTTCCTAAATACGTTAATCATATTAAATGTGTAATAATTGTATTGAAATATTTGATGAATTATATAGGTAAAATATTATTTAAAATTAGTAAGTAATAAAAAAAATATATTATTAATTCCTTTTTATATTTACTTTTTAATGTGTTATAATTTTAGTGAGTTATTTGTTTATTTATAATTTATGTTTAATGATTAATGAATGCATAATTTTATATATATTTATTTACATATTTACATATAAAATATAAATAATGGTTGAATCACGAATGAACCCGGTCGAACTCATAAAACCGTTAACCATTTACTTTACCGGTTCGACATTCGATCCGGTTTCGATAACATTGGTTCAACCTCTAATTTTGAAAAAAAAAAATCAATTCAATTTATTTTATATAATAAATATATTTACTTTTATTTAAAATAAATTTATGTTGATTTTGAACAAAATAGAGTAACCACGTAAAAAATAATAACATAATTAAACAAATGAACCAACCTTATTGTGAGGTTGGACGTAATTAATTCTAGAAAACTACAGGGCTTCTATATAAATAAGGTTTCAATAGCTTTAACTTGAATAACACAATTTAAAACTGTGAGGTTAATTGTAAACAACTCCAAAGTAAACGTTATCGTGATGTTACTCTTCAATCGTATCCTAAACTTGAGGCAAAAAAAAAAACTAACTTTTTGATAGAAAAATCCAAATCTTTAGATATTTGGTTCAAAATCCATCGCAATTTGCAATGGAGTATGTACGTATGTTTTAAAAGGCGATCAAAACAGTGCTTAGACGTGGTTTTTTTAAACACCGCCACGATTTTATATAATCAGGCGGTCAAGGTGAAAATTATCCCCAAAACTTAGAAAAGTGTTATCAAATATCAGAAAAAATGTTATCAAAGTGAAAAAAGTGTCGCCAAATCCCATAAAAATGTTTTCACATGAATTCTTAATTTTATTGTATAAAAATTTATGTGTTAGTTACATTTTTTTATTCTAATTTACTAATAAATATTAAATATTTTAAAAAACTAATCCGCCTAGTCCCCTCTGTGAGCACGAGATTTTGTACTAGCTCGCGCGTTCAACGATGATAGCTTTTCGGGAATTTTATCCTCGAATCACAAAATGTTCGACTGTCCAATGATTTTCAAATGGGAGTTTTCCTCGTCTCTGAATGCAAAAGGACTTTTCTAATAAAATTTAATTTTTTTCCTTTAATTCAGAAATTAATTAAAAAATATAAAAATACACAAAATAAATGCAAAAAAATATTGCGGAAAATCGGATCCGAGGCCTGCGTCAGCAAGGGTTGGCGAGGAGCCTCGCCAGACTTACTTTGGCGAGCCTCCTCGTCGGAAAAACTTACCTCTTTTGGATTTTCAGGTTTTTTCCTATAAATAGTTGGATCTTTTTGGATTGGCAGGGGCTCGAAATTTCAGAAAGAAAAACACTGACAAACGCTACAAAAATATTTTCTTTCATCTCTTCCAATATTTTCTTAGATTCAAAACACATTTGGGTTCCAACTTTTAATTAGTTTCAAATCATTCTTCATCTACTTTTCTTCTTAAATCCTCAGATATTCTCGGGTCTAAAACAAATTTAGAACCCGAATCTGATTATCTTTTGGATAAATAAAAATACTTATTTTCCAATTAAACCACAATTAAATCAAAACGAACGAGGAACGCTCCCAGGGATTATACGGATACATCGAAGTGGATTCACGCCGAAAGGGTAAGCATCTGAGTTCCTAGTATTGCGGACTCCGTGCTCTTGTCTGCTTCATCTTTTTCTGATTTTATTTGTGAACCTAGGAATTATTTTATTTACTATAATTGTAAATGTTGTAATTCTCTTCATCTTTTATTTATTTATTTTATTCTTTATGTTAGAATACCCCCACGAAAGGAATAAAAAGTATTCCCGGATAACAGGCTTCACACTTTGCCATACGGTCATTTTCACTAATAAAATTGATCAACATAAGTGTAAATAAAAATGAACAATTTTTATTTAAAATAACAACTTTAAATCGTCGATGTTTTAATTAAGCCACACGGGCCTTCTCAAAATCAAATCGAACATATATGCCATATCTCGTGCTAACCTTTGTGGATGCAGGTTAGATGTATGCCTAGGATTTATTTTCCTTCGGGTATTGCAATTTCATCTTTTGTGGGAAATATAATTAATAGATTGGGCGGGTGGTTGCATCCCCCGCGGTTTTGTAATTTTTATAATCTTTACCTTTTCGCATTTACTTATTGCTTTGTGGATGAATTTATTACTTGTCTATATGCGAATCATGCATATAAACTCGAAAAACGACCTAAGTGCGAATATGCATAATTAAGAAAATACGGTTTTCTATAGATGTAATATAATGTGATCACTTAAGAAATAAGCAACTTATCCCAATCCCAAATCTCTGTGTCTTAGTGGGCCATGCCCCGGACGTTAAGCCTCACAGGACTCTAATTCTTGAAAAGAGCTAATCCAGGTGGCGACTCCACACTAAGAGATGGCGGATTCAGGTTTGAACCAATCTAAAAATGTTTTCACTCTCTCTTAACATTGCAACATCACAAAAAGCCTCCTAAAACAACGAAGCAATTTTCGGGACATCCCCGAATTTCCATTAAACTTATTTATTTATCATGTTTTAATTTTTGATTGAAGGGGCAAAATTTTTTGCTTCGCATAAACTTAATCAAATAATTAAAACATTCATCATAAAATGTATTAACATACTTCTCTCTGACTTGTCACATGAAACAAGTGAGCATCTTGCTAAAGTCGCCTTTGAAACAGATTCAGGCACCTATCTCCAATCATCACAAGGGGCACACAATGACCACAACCGAAGAATAAAACGGTTGCCGATCACTAAAGGGACGCCGCAGATAGAAACGGTTGACCCACCAAAAGGGGCACCAAATACCTAAGGGATTCCGAAAAAAGAAACGGACAACCCTATGAAGACACAATGCTAGAAAGGAAGGCCTATATTATCACCAATAGGGAACAAGAAGTCACCAACCACACCGGTCAGGTATTCTCTCTATCCCTACGCTCATTTCGTGTGATCATACTGGTTATACAACCAGCAATTATCACACGAGGGGCAGCTGTGAGCACGAGATTTTGTACCAGCTCGCGAGTTCAATGATGACGGCTTTACGAGATTTTTATCCTCGAATCACACAATTTTCGACTGTCCGATGATCTTCAAATGGGAGTCTTCCTCGTCTCTGAATGCAAAAGGACTTTTCTAATAAAATTTAATTTTTTTCTTTTAATTCAGAAATTAATTAAAAATATAAAAATACACAAAAAAAATGCAAAAAACATCAAGGAAAACCGGATCCGAGGCCTGCGTCACCAAGGGTTGGCGAGGAGCCTCGCCAGACTTACTCTGGCGAGCCTCCTCGCCGGAAAACTTGCCTCTTTTGGATTTTCGGGTTTTTTCCTATAAATAGTCGGACCTTTTTAGATTGGCGGGGGCTCGAAATTTAAGAGAAAATTATTCTTTTCAGAAAGAAAAACATTGACAAACGCTACAAAAATATTTTCTTTCATCTCTTCCAATATTTTCTTGGATCCAAAACACATTTGGGTTCCAACTTTTAATTATTTTCAAATCATTCTTCATCTACTTTTCTTCTTAAATCCTCAGATATTCTCGGTTCTAAAACAAATTTAGAACCCGAGTCTGATTATCTTTTGGATAAATAAATACTTATTTTCTAATTAAACCACAATTAAATCAAAACGAACAAGGAACGCTCCCGGGGATTATACAGATACGCCGAAAGGGTAAGCCTCTGAGTTCCTAGAATTGCAGATTCCGTGCTCTCGTCTGCTTCATCTTTTTTTGATTTTATTTATGGACCCTAGGAATTATTTTATTTATAATAATTATAAATGTTGTAATTCTCTTCATCTTTTATTTCTTTTTTTATTCTTTATGTTAGAATACCCCCACGTAGGGAATAAAAAGTATTCTCGGATAACAAGCCTCACACTTTACCATACAGTCATTTTCACTAATAAAATTGACCAACATACATGTAAATAAAAATGAACCATTTTTATTTAAAATAACAACCTTAAATCGTCGATGTTTTAATTAGGCCACATGGGCCTTCTTAAAATTAAATCAAACATATATGCCATATCTCGTGCTAACCTTTGTGGATACAGGTTAGATTTATGCCTATGATTTATTTTCCTTCGAGTATCGCAATTTCCTCTTTTGTGAGAAATGTAATTAATAGATTAGACGAACAGTTGTATCCCCCGAGGTTTTGTAATTTTTGTAATCTTTACCTTTCCACATTTACTTTCCGCATTTACTTATTGCTTTGTGGATGTATTTATTATTTGTCTATATGTGAATCATGCATATAAACTCGAAAAAAGACCTAAGTGTGAATATGCATAATTAAGAAAATACGGTTTTCTATAGATATAATATAATGTGATCACTTAAGAAATAAGCAACTTATCCCGAACCCGAATCTCTGTGTCTCAATGGGCTGTCCCCCAGACGTTAAGCCTCACAGGACTCTAATTCCTGGAAAGAGCTAATCTAGGTGACGACTCCACACTAAGAGACAGCAGATTCTGGTTTGAACCAATCTAAAAATATTTTTGCTCTCTCTTTAAATCTTTCCGAGTCCCCGACCCGGTTCACTTTTCAAACACCCTGCGCGTCATCGGTCCACCGCTTCGTGTCGTCCGCTCACACCCTCCTATGCCCCAATTAACCTCGATTAATTATCGCATATGCCCTCGGAGGCTCTAGCCTCCTGACTAGCGCCTAATGCCTTTTAAAACACTGGTACATACAAACTTTAATGCTTTGGAATAGTAATATATCTCATGTTTTTAAAACAGTTAGGTGCTAGCTAGACGGTTGGAGTTACTGAAGCTTAGGTGAAGATTAGTCAGAATTCAAAAACCCAGGTGAATTTATATTTTTTAATTTTTAAATATATAAAATTATAAATTCAATTAAAATTTGAATTATATAATAAAATATTATAAAAATATAATACACATGGAAAAAAACTACAAAGAATAGCAAATTTTAACAAAAATATAAATATTTTCAAGTGTTTTATTTAGATTTAAAGTATTCAAGCATCTCCAATTCCACTTCAAATCTGAGATTGGAGTGGTAATGTAGCGGTAAATTCTCAGTTCCAAAATTTGAAATTGTAGTAGTGCGACTTGTTGCAATTTCAAACAATACTTTATTATTTTTTCACCTTTTTGTTTTTCTTTTCTTTTATCTTTTCCTTTATTTTTTAATTGGTTGTTTGTTGTTTTGAATTGTGTATAAAGGGATAAAATAGTTATATTTTGTTTTGAAATGAAAATTTAAAGTGAAGGGTTGGAGTTTAAACATTATAGTAACTTCAAATTATAGAATTTGAAACGAAAATCAATTGCCCCCACTCAAAAGTGGGATTTGGAGTTAAAAATGGAGTAGGGATGACTCCAACCCCACTCATTTTTTTACTCTATTATATAGAGTAAGGCATCTCTAACTCTCCACTTCAAATTTTACTACAAACTTTAAAATCATGGATATAAAGCTATTAATAATTTTTTTTATAATAAAATATTTTTTATAAATAAAAAAATATTAAATTTACAAAAATATTTTCAAAGTATAAAAATTAAAAAAACATAAAATTTAAAAATAAAATTTTTGAAGTTGTGAATAATGATACTTCCACTTCAAAATTTGAAGTTGAAAATAAAGTGCGGTTGGAGCAACTTCGTTTCATTTCCAACTCCAAACCTAACTTTTGAAATTAGGTTGGAGATTACCAATGCCAATTTAATTCTAGAGTGCCAATATTCATCAACTCTAAATTTTATTTTTTAATTTTTTTTAATTTCTTTATTTTTATTTTTTTAATTTAAATATATTTTTGTAATTCAAAATTTATTTTTAAAAAATATATTACTACTTTTATATTTGTTATTCAAAAAAATTTTAGAGTGAAATTTGAAGTGAATGATTGAAGAAAAATACTATAACTATTTCAAATTATACGGTAAAATAAAGTTTGGAGTAATTTGAAGTGATATAGTTGGGGATGCCTTTAGAGTAAAAAACAACGAAAACAACCAGAATTTAAAAAAAGAAAGATTCAAAAAGCATAAAGAAGTCGAAACAAAGAATTAAGGGAAAAAATTTCGAAAACTAGAGAAAATTTGTAAAAAAAGGAAGAAAGGCGGTCAACAGTAACAAAACAGAGTTTGTAAGAAAAGGAAGAAAGGCGGTCAACAGTAACAAAAGACAGGAATCTATATCTTGAATGAAAATTTTAAAAAAGACAAAATATAAAAAGAGAATATAAGGATAAATATATAAATACAATTTTTAAATCCTACATTTTTTAACATACCCATCTTTTGTTGCCTTCATGTAGAGTACTATTTTTATTAAAATTTTATTTAATTTTCACTAATTTATATCAATTTTTTAAATATAACGTACACTT
The DNA here is from genome assembly GCA_949673415.1 of Euphorbia schlechtendalii. Classification (NCBI taxonomy): domain Eukaryota; kingdom Viridiplantae; phylum Streptophyta; class Magnoliopsida; order Malpighiales; family Euphorbiaceae; genus Euphorbia; species Euphorbia schlechtendalii. The sequence continues at coordinate 9,242 of CATIWQ010286195.1, forward strand.
AATTGATTGGCTTCTGTGTACTTATCTAAATTAAAAAAAGGGAATTTGTCAATTATGACTTCCCCCGTCAAAATTATTTCGCTCAAAGGTTTGACCCTTAACTTAAATGGGTCAAAGCTTTTCATTAATTACTTTTTGTACGCTCCTTTCTTCCTTTTATTTTCTGTACGTTTTTTGAGTTTTATTATTTAACATCCTCTCATGATTTCTCAACTGCTTCTCTTCTAAGTGTTTGTTCTTGCGATTTCTCAGATTTCGGTTCTCTACAATACGATTTCAAACTTTAACTGCTTCTCAACAACTCGTTCTTCATAATCTGTGTTACGGGTTGTTGTTTAATCCTTTGAATCTCTTCCTAATCGAATTTTCACCACAATCCTTCACTTTTTCTCAATTTTTTGTTCTTGTTTTCGATAGTTATGACATCTAAACTTCTTCTCAAAACAAGAGTTTGGTTGTTCATAAGAAGGACAGGAAGGTAACAAAACCTTCTATGAAATCCACTTCAAGCGCTTCGAAAGAGAGTTTGGTTGTTCATTACTAGTTGTTTACTAGCCAAATACCAGCAGTATACCAGCATAATACTAGTTACAAACTAGAATTTTTTCAAAATGCAGAAACTTGATCATTAGTAGCTGAATACTAGCTACATACTAGATAAATACCAGTTGAACATTTTTTAACTAATTTGTGCAGAATGAAAGCTTAAAAAAATTTCATTACTAGGTGTTTATTAGCCAAATACCAGCAGTATACCAGCATAATACTAGTTACAAACTAGAATTTTTTTAAAATGCAGAAACTTGATCATTAGTAGCTGAATACTAGCTGCATACTAGATAAATACCAGTTGGACATTTTTTAACTAGTTTTGTGCAGAATGTAAGCTTAAAAAAATGTCATTACTAGTTGTTTACTAGCCAATTATCAGCAGTATACCAGCATAATACCAGTTACAAACTGGAATTTTTCTAAAATGCAGAAACTTGATCATTAGTAGCTGAATACTAGCTGCATACTAGATGAATACCAGTTAGACATTTTTTAACTAGTTTGTGCGAATGAAAGCTTAAAAAAATGTCAGTACTAGTTGTTTACTAGCCAAATACCAACAGTATACCAGCATAATACCAGTTACAAACTAGAATTTTTCTAAAATGCAGAAACTTGATCAT
>CATIWQ010286201.1:0-11868 GCA_949673415.1 Euphorbia schlechtendalii
GAGGATAAAGTCGTCGTGAAAAATGATGGGGCAGCCATCTCTTGTCACCTACAAAAACGACAATCGTTTTTCACTCTCTGTTTTCTGTCTCATTCAGCTCCATGCTTAATTTTCAAATCTATATTTTATTTTCATATTTCAGTAAAAGAAAAACATTACACAAAAGAACCCCAACCAAAATAAACACGATCAGTTCAAAATCCAGTTACAACCATAAATAATGGGAAAAATATAGGAAGAACCGGTTTCTTTAATAACAGAACTTATACAAAACCCCATGAATTGTACAAATCCCGCATAAATGTACACAATCATACAATTCGTTTAATTCATCAATTATTTCTCCCCTACTTCAACTGTTTTCTGCTATTTATTCGGCTAATAAATGCACACACTTTATAATGGCAGATTATGTAAATTTAAGATAAAACAGGATTCTTTTGACAAATATAAAAAAATAAACAAGACGCGGCGACCGACCGACCGACAAATGCGGTTTTTTTCCTTAAATTGCACGCCGGGAAGCCAAGTTCAAGATTCTTCCTTTCTTGATTTAAGTCAAATTTAATCTAAAAGAAAACCAAGATCTGAAAATAAAAAGTCAACTGTGATGAAATTGAAAATACCTGAACGTCGAATTCAATGAAATCAAGGGGGTAACTAGAGGCCAAATTGAAGGACATAATAGAGTTTTCCTTAATAGCTTTCATCCTTGAATCAGAAGAAGTCAAACTGTTCATTCCATTGCCTCTATGCCCTATTACCTGAAACTTGGGGAACTTTAAAGGCGCCCTGTTCAATTCCAATATCCCTGCAAATAACAAAAATCAGAATTTCATTGAAAAAAGGCCCAGCCAATTGAATAGAAATGCAGAAAGAAAGAAAAGGCACCAGAGGAGAAGCGGGTAGAGCAGAGAGAAAGAGAGGCATTCTCAGGGACCTGATCAAGATTTGGAACATCTGATACATGTACTGCTTTTAGGGCCATTTTCTATTTTATTTTAAAAAGAAAGGAGGATGGAGATTAGAGAGATGTATTAATGGCGGAGAAATGGGGTTTGAGGGAAAGGGTATATATGGAGAAGATGATCAATGAATCTTGGAGCAGAATATTCCACTCCGCCATGGATTTGTGCTTTTGGATATTCCCTCTTTTCTTTAATTATTATTTATTTATCTATCTGTCTATCTGATAATATTAATAATTGATAAATAATAACCCATCGAAAAGAAGAATAATTGATTAATAATAAACCGACCTTTGCTAATTCTTTATTTCTCATTGTCAATCTCGTTCTTTTCAGTTATTAACGCCTTTCTTTCCTGTTACCTTCGTCTGTTTTCCATTTTTTTGTAATGTCACGTGGAATTTGTTCCCTCATGAAATTGAAACAATCATGCAGTAAATAAAAAGTCAGCGTTTCAATTTAGTTGTTATTATTATTATATCATTGAAATTTTATTTTTATTTTGAGTTTTATCTATAAAATATAAAAATGCCCATTAATATTTTAAAAAATCAAAGTTAAACATTGAACTACTTAGATTTCAATGGAAAAATAAATAAATTTTTCTGATAAGAAAAAAATGATTAAATATAAATGCATGTTTAAAATCATCAATGAATCGTGAATTTAAATGTCACTAATATAATGAAGTACGGACTTAGAAACTTGACATATTGTTATAGGAATTTAACATTTTAATAATATAATGATTAAAACAGTGTAATGCTCAAATTTACTTTTTAACTTTCTATATTTCCATATTGCCCCTTCTTCCTTTTCTAATGGCAAGCCATTGTTGATTTAGGAAAAACTTATGCTTCAAGAACCTGATTTCGTCATTCAATCTCCTATGTCTCTATGAATTCATTCAACGATTAAATGTGAAACTAACCCAATTATTGACAATTAATATAGTTAATGGTATTTAATAGTGCAATGTCTATGAGAGATATAAGATTTCATCAAAGCTTGTATCCATGATTTATAAGTGAATTAATTTATTTGATTAAATTCATGTATCATCACGTAAAGTTTTCAAGTTCATTTATTGATATGTTAATTAAAATAAAATTTATGCACCATTGACGATGTCTAACCTACAAATGCATTAGATCGATTTATTGATGAATTTTTTTATTAGTATTTGTTTATTGAATTTCACGAGTTCAATGATATTCATTTAGTTAAATACTAATAGTATATATTCTTGATACTAATTAAATGTTTTAAATCAATATATTAATTTTCAGCCATTTTCCTTATCACATTTTCATAATAATAATAGCGTACGAATTGAACTAAAATTAGTTGAGTACGTTTATTTAAAAATGGTGGAATATAAGAACGTGATGAGTCATGGCACCAAATAAAAATAAAGATAAAAGTAGTTTGCATAAATAGATGTTTCGAAAGAATGACGCGTGCATAGAATGGGTGTTAGATAGCATATTTTAAATTACCATAAAAGAATAAACAGAAATTAATTGCCCATTATATAATTATATAAAGAGCATTATCCAAATGAACAAGTGAGTCAGCATCGACACGATGACAGGGTAGCAATACATGTGGATACGCGTGTTTACCCTTACAAGCTTGTTTGCATCCCTGTCTCTTGCATCTAAATTTTGACCTAACAAATATTTTTCACATTTAGTCCCTTTATGTATAAAATTCTCGCTTATGCATCTTTTACTCCACGAATTTTTCTTAAAAAGGTCGATTCTATCATAACTTTATAAACAATTTCTTAATTTATAAAAATGCAAATGTTTATTCTTTAATATCATGGATTAGCTTCTAGTTTAAAAGAAAAAGTTTGAAATTTGTATCTTTAAAAATTCAAACCAATAAAAAAACTAGCACGTGATAATGAGTGAACAAACTAGTGCATTCTAAACAAGTTTAGGAAGTATTTAATAATTTTAAAAGTTCAGCCCGACACTAAACTCTTTGAGAAGATATATTCTTTGGATAAAAAGAGAACAAGAATTTTCTAAATTTAAGAACTGGTAAAGTTATATATGTAAGTTAATCTAAGTCATCATGAAATTTCGATTATTAAGATTTAATGGCATTTAAATTTTTTTTGATCCTACGACAAACTATCAAAATAAAACCTCAACTACAAAAATAAATGAATGGTTGAAATTGAATAAAATTTACAACTTTACAAGTTCTCAAATCTAAAGCATAGTATATTTTATTTATTTCTTTTAGGTTCAATTAATGATATGAAAGCTGTATGACTTATCATTCTGCTGAGTTGATTTCTCATATGACTAGATTATGAACATCATCAACAATCCGATCAATTGGATTGCGATAAGTTTTAATGTCTGTTGGAATATTCAATTTTGCAACTTGAATCTCTATACTAGGTTGTTGTTCCTGAATTTAATCATCATCGTTGAAATTGACTGAAAGATCTTCATCAACTTTAACTTCCTCAGTATTCTGTTCTTGTGTTGAGTTGGGTAGCACAGAAAGTGGCATGTTGAGTTGATTTGCTTCTTCATCAGCATCGCTAGCTTGTCTTCCTGAAAAGTTAGTTTGATTGGAATCTACATGCATAGACTTTTCCAATAGGTCAGTTCTCATGACATATATGACCTACTATTTGTTGAGTAACCCATAATAAAGATACATTCATCTACCTTAGGATCATGCTTACCTAGATGCTCCTTGGTATTTAAGATAAAATAGCTATAGCCAAATGATCTGAGATGACCAATCTTAGGTTTACGATCATAAGGAATTTTCTCTATATTAAGCAAATTAAAACTCGATTAAGAATATAACAAACTGTGTTAGCAACTTTTCCTCAAAATTACTTTGGTAGATTGTTATCACTCAGCATGGATCTTACCATATTAACTATAGTTCTGTTCTTTCTTTTTACAACCCTATTTTGTTGAGGAGTATAAGAAGTAGAAAAGTTGTGAAATGAAAATTCTCGAATTCTCTTCCATGATCGCTTCAGATTCTACTGATTTGAATGTCTAGTTCATTCATTATCCGATTACTGAGTTTGATAAAAAACTCAAAGGTTTCACCTTTGTTACTGAGCAAGATTACTTAATGAAACTCATGTAGTCATCAACTATAACAAGAGAAAATCTCTTTTCACCTAAGCTCATAGGTTGAACATGGTTGAAGAGATCCAAGTATGGAAGCTCTAGTTATCTCTTAGTTACTACGTTGTTAATTGATTTAAATGATTTTCTAGACTGCTTACCAAGTTGACATGCTGAGAAAAGTCTATCTTTTTAAAGTTGATATTGGGTAAACCCTCAACTAGTTGCTTTTAGGCTAGTTTGAACAGAATGTTCATAATAATATGACCCAACAATCTGTGCTAAAGCATACAAGATAAACATTACTGTAGTTAGGAGATGAGTCAATCATATAGATATTATTAACTCTAGGAGCATAAAGAATAGTTAGAACATTGTTATAGTCAATTATTGAGCATCCTATTGAGTTGAAACTAACCTTCCCGCCTTTGTCATAAAGATGGGTTACACTTAGCAAGTTAAACTTCAATCCTTTGATAAGAGAAACCTCTTCGATTGAAGGACTAGCACTCATTGTACCAATTCTAACAATCTTTCCTTTTTGGTTGTCACTAAAACTGACACTTTCATTTCTTTTGCACTTCAATGTGATGAACTGCTTTCATCACCTATTATATTCCTGGAGCAACCGTTATATAAATACCACAATCTAGTGTCATCAGCGAATTTAAGCTCACCTTTAAAATAATTTAATTTTCTTAGGTACCCATACCTTAGGGTTAGATCCTCCCTTATTAGCAGTGCTTATCTTACTCCAGTTGCACTCGTCATCATAACCATTTTTATGTCTACAGAGCACTAGGACATGTCTAGCCTTTTTACAAATACCACACGCCATTTTTGGTTTGGGCAAGTTCACTTTCCTCTTTGGAAAAGCTTTCTTTTCCTTTTCGAGAGTTTTGAGTTTGGTTATTTAGAGTTGAATTGTTGGCTGGAAGAGGTACCCATCCTTCTTTCAAAGTTGTTACTTTAATAGTTAACTCAGCTAATTATGTAGTGAGCTTTGTTTTACATCCTTCATGATATTCATCTTTTTCTTGAAGAAAGTAGATATTAGTAGATAAGGAAGAAACAATATCTTCTAAATCCTCACATCTCCTCACTAGCTCTTTAATGTTTTTATCAGACTTGTGAGTCAGCTTCATCATATCAAAGAGAACCTTAGCGAATTCATCCAATAACAAAGGAAGTTAAGAATTTACCTCAGTTTGAGTGCTTTTCCCTTTGTCCTTCTCAACACTTTGATCAATAGAAGAATTGCTAACATTGTTGCCTGATGTTGAGAATTCTCCATCATTATCTCCAATTACCATCAATCAAAGGTTGGCAGAATCTTGTGGTTCTTCATCCAATGATGAAGATTCTTCAAATTCGCTCCATGTAATTGTGAAAGCTTCATTCATCTTATCAAATTTCTTCTTGAATTGTTCTTTCTTATTCCTTAGACAACTCAATTGAATATGAGCATTTTCTCCATAAACAAAGCATTTGATATCTTTTTTTAACTCTTTCTTTAGTCCTTCCACTGTATCCTTCTTATATTGAGTGGATTCTTCTTGGGAAACTTCTTCTTGTACTCCCATCTTTCTTCATAAAGGGTTTGAACTTTTTTGTTAGCAACACTATTTATTCATCATAATATTCTTCTGATGAATCAACTTTAAGAACAATTGTTTTGGTCTCTTTCTCTTTTCCTTTTTTTTTCTTAGAGTTCTCATCATAATTTCTTAATGACATCTCCTAGGTCAACAAGGTTCCAATAAGCTCATCATACTTGTAGGTTTTCAAATCATGAGCTTCCTCGATGACACTCTTTTTAGCATCCCACTCCTTAGTGAGACTTCTTAGAATCTTCTTTTATCATCTCGGTTTCAGTGAAGTTCTTAACAAGTTTTTCTAGTTTTTTTGATGATGTTAACGAACTGAGTATTCGTGATTTTTACTCCTTCACTAGCATCCATCTGGAATAGTTCATATTCCCTTATCATCAAATTGATCTTATTCTCCTTGACCTTATCAGTACCCTCATAGATGACCTCCAGATCTCGCCATATCTCTTGAGTTATCTCGCAACCTAATCCCTTTTAAACTCAGACAAGTCTAATACACAATGTAAATATTTAATTATTGTTGCATTCTCCTTAACGAGATTTTAGATCAACACTATTATGATATTCAAGTTCAACATGAAATCTTTGATTGTTTCTTACTTTTGTTAGAATGCGAGGGCCATTTTCAAAGGCTAACCTTGCTAGCATGCTCTGTGACTAAATAAAAATTTTCATGCGATTTTTCTAAAATGTATAGTGTTATTTTATTATAGAGTGGATGTCTAGTTACAAACATTCCTTCTTTAAAGAGTGTTTTCTACCCATGTTCGGGTACATAGGATGGATTATAGTAAGCCATAGGGTCTTTAACTTGAGATTGTGAAGTTTTAAGTTGCGCACTAATCTGATACCATTTATTGGTCTTATTGCTTAGTATAATCGGTCGGAGAGGGGGGGTTCATGACTTTTAATTGTTAAAACTTGGTTACTTAAAAACTTGATTTAATCTTTTCAAATTTGTAAGATTGATGATGAATGATGCGAAACGATGCCATTTAAGTAAAACTTACTCAGCATAGATAGAATCAAACAGAACCTACCTCCAATCCCTAGGTACATTCCTTAAGCTTTAATCCACTAGTGTTAACTCCTTCAACTAGGAGGACACGTATTTGATAATGGGTAGATTTACAATTTGTACCTTCCAAGCTAACTATCCTTCGAAAAGATTTGAGTACCCTTCTCAAATTTGATATCACTCAAATTTACTTAAAGATAAAAGAATAGAAACATAACTTATAGATTGTTGGTTTCTTTATAGTTTGAGAGCTTAGCTATCTCTAAGTCTAATTTCTCTCTTTGAATAGAAATAAATGAAGAATTGATTATTTACTTTGAATTTCTTGAGGAATTTTGAATGTGAAGAATGATTGAACAGAGGTTTCAGCTCTTTATAAATTTAATTGATTCACTAAGTTGTAACTACAATATTCAGTCTCTATTTATATGCAAAAGATCTTGAAGTAGTTGTGGCAACTTATCGTCTGGACTAGGTCTTCGATTTCTCCTCTTCAGGTTTTCAAATTTCTTATTACTGTGAGAAAATGTAGAATCCGTTAAGAGTGAGGATTTGAATATTGCAGTATGAGATTAATTTGTTGATTAATTTTCGTCAAGTTTTGATCCTCAAGGTTAACTATGTGTGCTAGAGAGAGAACAAGATGCAACATGATGATCTTTGACGGGCTTGAAATCCTTAAGTTGTAGTTTGACATGGAAATTCTGAAATACGGCGAGAATCACATAATTCCTTGGATTTTAGTGAGAACATGCCAACATTCCGTACTGATACCCGTGAGCGGGTGACACGGAGCGGTGGGTCGAGAGCGAGTGATAAGAGAGGCTCGGTCTACCGGGGCGTTTTAAAAATATAAGGTACCGGGTCGAGGACCTGAAAAAGTTGAAAGAGAAAACGAAAACATTTATAGATTGGTTTAAACCCGAATCCACCATCTCTTAGTGTGGAGTTGCCACCTGGATTAGCTCCTTCCAAGAATTAGGGTCCTGTGAGGCTTAACGTCGATGGCCTATTGAGACACAGAGATTCGGGTACGGGGTAAGTTGCTTATTTATTAAGGGATCACATTATATTACATTTATAGAAAATAGTATTTCTTAATTGCGCATATTCGCACTTAAGTCATTTTTGGAGTTTATTGTGCATGATTCACGTATAGAAAAAAAAACCAGTAAATCCATCCACAAAGCAGTAAATAAACGCGGAAAGTAAATGCGGAAAAGTAAAGATTACAAATTACAAAACCTCGGGGGATGCAACCGCCCGCCTAATGTATTAATTACATTTCCCATAAAATACGTGCAATACCCGAAGGAAAAATAAATTCCTAGGTATACATCTAACCTACATCCACAAAGGTTAGCACGAGATATGGCACATATGTTCGATTTGATTTTGAAAAGGCTTGTGTGGCCTAATTAAAACATCGATAATTTAAAACTATTAAAATAAAAATCACTACAAGAAAATAAAATATTAGCGTCGGCAATATGTCGACGCAGAAAAGGTATTAGCGTCGACTTTGCGTCTGAAAACTCCATTAGCGTTGGATTAGCGTCGGAACATGAGTCGTTGCAATAATATTCGACGCTGATTAATTAGCATCGACTATTTTAATGTCGACTCAATTTTGCATCGACATGCCATCGCTATGTCCTTTCCAATATATAACATAAATTTGTTGTCTGACGCTACATTGAGTCCACCTATTGGATGCTAAGTAGACGCTAATACTTTGTCGACGATACACAAAGGCTAATTTTTGGAGACTCTACGTTGACGCTAATCCCTATGGATGCTATGTGGACACTAAAGTGACGGGTTACGCTATAGATCGCCTATAGCAATAACTGAAAACTGATGCATAAATTACTTAAAATGTTGCAACAGATACTGGGGCAACCTTTTTTTGAAAATTATGGGGTTGCTTTTTTCACTGTGGCCATAGGTACCTACTGCTACATTTTTTTGAACTGTAGCAACGTACATATAATTCGATGCTTAAAGCACCTATTGCAACGTATCCTCTATCTGGGGCAATGCTATTTGGTCGTTGCAACAAAACCTTCACCGTTACTGTTAACCATCCAGCGTTACCGTTAATGGCCGTTAAGTTCGATTTTGCAACCCTTTTTGCCAAGTTGCAACGCCATGTAAATCACACTTTATTTTGTAATTGCAACGTAACCTGAAAACTATTGCAACCACTTTTTTATATTACACATTGTTTGCCTAGCAACCTCTTTTGTGTTATGACAACGACTTACAATTTACATTTAATGCGTGTGTGTGTGTATAACACCATATATATTTATACATTTGAAATACTAATTAATTGCATACAATTTCAATAACAAAATATTCAATATTAAGAAGCAAGTTGAGGTAACATCCTGAATTCCTGATACACAAAAGTTGTACCAAAGTACACAAAAAGTACACAAACAAGTTCATAAGTTCATAAGTACCAAAGTACACAAAACACATAAAGATATTCCGAACATAAACTAAATAACCCATAATCTACTCCCTTGTAGATGCAATGTCATCATTGTCGCTTGAAATGTCATCAAAATCACCCAAATCATCCAAATTGATGTTAAATGTAGGATCATGCTTTGTATATTTTTTCACCAATAAAGGAAACATTTGATTAACCTTTTGTTCCACCTTTTGGTTAACAGCCTCCTCCATTTCAAGTTTGAGCTGTCCTTTCATGGTGGATGTCAATTCTTTGAAGCTTGTAGACTCTGAGTTATTGAATCCTGCTATTTATTGTCTTCACCTTTTTGGACAATCCACGCCTACCAACAAGCCATGATGGTCTATGTGATTTAACCCTTAGAAACAAGTTGATCAACACTCTCATCGTGAGCACCGGACGAGCAGAAGTCTTGAATGGCTTTCTGCAAAGTCGCAAATATGCAGTTGTGAGTATATGGATTGATTTGTTAATATATAAGGTTAGGGATTAATACTAAAAATTGTCGATTGTTGTGATGTAAATTGTTAAAGGCTTCCACAATATTTGGAAGCTTGGACCAAATCAAACTCTTTAAATTAAGTTATACGTCCAACTCAAAGTGCAAGCCAGATAAATAAGAACTTGTTACCTTAATGTGGAAATAAACAGCCTTGGTTGGGTCTGGATTCCATTAGTCAATGCTTAAAACATTCAATCCTACAACACATAGTGAACCACCCTATAGCAACCCAAGGGATCAAACATTCACCTGAGTCAACAGCCATACATGTTATCAGATTTTAATGCATGCTAAATTGAGGACAAATCTGATAACTCTAAGGAATTTGGAAAAATGAGTTTTATGAAAGAATATTTTGCGACAGAGTCAAATTCTTTCTATCATTATCTACACCAATCAGTAAGTTAATTAAGAAATTAATATACATAGACTAATTATAGAAAGCACATCATGGTATCAATAAAAGAACAAACTGCAGTTGTATCTTGTCATTTTAGCAAAAATATGACATTAGTATATGCAATGGGTCACAAATAGTTATAATACTAATTACTTATTAAAAAATTACCTGAAAAGATGTCAACCAAGCTTACACTTGATTTTGGGTTCAATTTATTTTATGTGTAAATAGACCATCAGATGAATCAACATATCAACTTTAAAATTGGAAGTTTTGATTTTGCCTGTCTAAGCAATAAGTTACAATTGTATGGATACCAAATAACGAATTACAGCAAGAACTAATCCCATGTAATTATACTTAAATTGTTAAATGTGTTGACTGAAACAATCTTTACCAGACTAGGATTCAATCATTAAAACAACAAATCACACGTGCCTAAGATGAGTACCATATTTATAGTAAGAGATCAGCTCATAATTTCCCAGATGAAAGTCAAATATAAAACATTTAAGAATCCCTATATAGAATGGTTCACATATCAAAGACAAGAAGGTCAAAAGTCTAACAAATATATTAGATATAGAGAAGATTGTTTTTTCCAAAACATAGAAAAATGGTAATAAAAATCAGTTTATTGTTAATAAAAATGGTATTAAAAATGGTAATAAAAATCAGTTTATTTGGAAGCTTCATCCAAATTAAACACATAAAAGGAGGTTTCACATCCAAATCAATGAGCAAGTAAAATAAACAGGAACGTGCTACCTCAAGGTGCAAATATACAACCCAAGTTTGATTCAGTGAGTCAAGGAACGTGCTTAAAAAATTCAATCCTACAGCACAAGGTGAAGCACCCAAGGGCTCAAACACTCACCTGATTCAACAGCAATGCAGATTATCAGATTCTATTCCATGCTAAAATGAGAAATTAGAATTCCAATGAACTGATAAGAAAATTGTATATCCACATATTAGAACAATAAGTTGTCCGCAACTTAATTTGGTAAAACAAATGCCTACCTATTCATGCTGCCTTTCAGAAAAATCCACAAAACCTAATCACAAAACAAGTTATTTTCATTTATCTCATTAATGCCAGTCCAATTCTAACAGAAGAAATGTTTACTACCTTTGGTGACCATATCTCTTCACTGCAGGGTATCTACCAAATATGCAAATTGTCAAATATAGAGATTTTGGCAAAAGTTCGAATTTCCGGTAAACATCAATGAACCAGTCCACAAGAACTTATCTCATCCTTGAATTGATATTCGGCTATAATTCCATATAATCTTCGACACTTCCATCAACCTCCAATGAAAAAAATAACACAATGCATTCATCTAATAACTTTTTATAAAAAGTAGAAGCAGAGCATAAAGTGAAATGAAATAAATTAATTATACTTGTGAGAGCATGTACCACTTGTAAAAACCATCAACATATTCAGCCTCATTCAAATCATCTTTATCATTCATATGTGAATCCTCTGGCCGTTTGGCAAGTCCACAAGCACCATAAGCTAATTACTATAATAAACCAACTAGCATAATCACAAAACCATTAAGATAAAAGCTTTTAACCAAAGAAAATATATAAAATAACCTTGCTCCTGACAGTAGAATCTACTTTTAGAGAACAAAGATTTGAACTTTAAGTAGTCAGAAGAAATTAATTACTTTGTGAATTATTCAAGGGCAAAGACTGTGGAGTTTGTACGATTCCAACACAGTCTTGTTCAGTTCCACATATGAGAGGGAGGAATTGGT
>CATIWQ010286265.1:0-21699 GCA_949673415.1 Euphorbia schlechtendalii
GTGAAATACTTCCAATTAACCCAATCATAACTATACTATCTCAATACAATGTTTGTAAATGTGACCACATTCTGATTAACATCACATACACACATTATCCATAAAAGCATCATTAAATGACTACTTGAAATTTCCAAATGCATTCTATCACCTCAACACCTAAAGGTTAGATAATCTAGTTATTAACTAAATTATGGTCCATAGATTGCATTTCAGCTTTATTGGCTTTTACACGAGTAAGCAAATTAAGGATTTTCAATAGCATTCCAATGAGTTCAAAGCCTCTTACTTATGCTATATGATAAGAGTCATCATCAATCTTGAGAAAGCATGTCCCTCAACTTTGCAAGTGAACCATCATGCCTTTTTAGGTCAATTGTGACTTTACAACTTTTGCTTTTGAATGCATGAAGTTTAAATGTAAATTTGACTTGTTCTTCCAAGAATTTGTGCACCTTGAACTTGCTTTGATCGTGGTCCCACTACTTTTATTAAAGATTTACATCTCTTAGAAAACACCCTTGCAAGCCTCAAACACCATGTATAGGCAAGGTCATAGGTGCAGTACCCTTTAGGTTTCTAATGGGTAGTTCACAAATAGGCTTAAATTGATTTTCCTAGTGCCAATCTAACATCAATAATATAACATAGATTGTCAATCTTATGTCAAATGCTTGATTTAGATTTCACCTTTTCAAAAATCATGTGAAAGATGCATTAGGCTTTAGCTATCCATATTTCATATGGTGCTCTTTCAATAATTACAGTCAGAGTGTAATGTACTTAACTAGTAGTCAAGAATTATGTCCTTTAAGATTTTTAGGAGATCAAAATGAATTATTTGAGTATGCCATGTCTAACATGGCCTTGTTTCTCCCCTTGAATACTCCATAACAATGGTGTATTTTAGGAGGACTGAGTTGAAAGTCCATCTCACACTCTCTAAAAATTATTCAGATTAGGTTTTAATATATTGATTTCTTGGTTAAACAAAAAACCTTCATATTATAACACGTTTATTTCTCTACTTTATTTTCAATGGTCTTGACTTAATCAAGGTTCATGGGTTTAATCTCATTCTTCACACTAATTGAAATTCATACCCGAGAGTAATAGAGAAATATGCTTATTTCCAACTATCACATTTCTGAACTTATATACACTCCCACAATGTTTTGTGTTCATCATGTTATCTACTCATTTAACAAAATTGTTGACAAGCATATACCCTAAGGCCTTACACATGCTCCCACGGCATCTCAGGCTAACTAGGATATTATCACTTCTACAAGTTTGTTGAATAGCTTCTACATTATTTCACCAAGTATACAAAGAACTCACATGGTCAAATGATTATCAATCAAGTGATATTTAGCTTTATCATTAGATAGCTTAGTCGTATGCTTCTTGTTAACTTGACTTAAATAACTTTTGGATATAGAGTATATATAGCATCTCATGCTTATCCATTTTTGTATTTATGTTATTGATCAAATTTATTTTTATAGACTCAAGGATGAACTATTCCAAACTTTTAAATTTAAGAATAACAACTCTCAGATATTTTAGTTCTATTGATTATCAATGAAAAAACTTGATATCTAGAAGCATCCTGGACTGAAATAAAAATAAGTTTTAACTCTAAGTGAATTAGAAATTTCATACTTTTAGAACAAAAATAATTTATTAGCTATCCTAAAGTGACTATCTTTAATCTTAATTATCATTACAAGAACTCCATTTATGATTTAAGAATTCATCTCTTAGGATCCCAACCATCTCTCATCTTAAGTTCTTGTGCATTATCAATGCTAGGACCACATCAAGTAACTATTACTTAAAATGGTTAAGAGAGATAATTACATCTATATTATAAATACCTTTATAAAGAATATTTAATGCTCTCCATGAAATCTCCCAAAATATTTAAGGACATGTTCTTATATTGTTTCCAAGATACTTGTATTTGATATCGATGTCCTTTGGACACCGTATAGACTTAACTTCCGTTTAGTCATGAATCCCTTAACTAGCAATGTCTCATCTATGCTCTAATGTTGAAACGTTCATCAAACATCAACTTTGGCTGAGTCCCAATAACCGAACCCTTGGCTAGCTAAAGAAACTATTGTAGCTTACCGCAGTCATACTCATCTATGGGGTGTGGGCCATAATGAATCGGTTATAGGATTCAAGCAGAAAGGCCAAGATAATTCTAACTATTGAGTCTCATACTAATACACTAATATGAATCAAACTCTTAGTGAGTTTCTCAATATTCTATACATCAATATACGTAGAGATTATAGTATCCATCTTATATGATTGAAACGCCTTAATGATCAAGAATCTCTCTTGATAAAGTTGCTCATGAAATGTCTCGTTAATAGACTTACCATAGCATAGGCCTTGTATCTCCTCTAACGTTTTTGCACAATTCAGAAACCATTATAGCCAATACAAGGTGTTTCACATCCCTCCTTCCCATTTTTGAATTTACATACCACCCAACTTAGGCTGATATAATATCTCTTCCAGTGAGCATTTGGCCTATCTACCAAATTCCTTTGATTCATGTCTCAAAACAAATCTTGAGCCTAATCAAAGAAGTTGCCTAGAGAGCTAATCCATTTCAAGGATATATCGTAGTTTGAATGATTGGTTGTTAGTGTTGCTGAAATTAGTTTGTTATTCTACAATAGAATAATCAGTACAAGGTTTATAATAAAGGTCTTTAAAGCCATTAAACAAATTAATTAATCATGATTAATTTATGTTGATGATTTTAATGGCTTTCTCTAAGAACCACAACCCTTCAATAATGAGTCAGACTAAGCCCGAACATAGAACCCATTATTGAATGTCTGGTAGGATAGACTATCCAATCCTTTTCTCAAAAGGACTCTTGGTTGATGGATGTATTGGTACTTTACCCATCTGTGTTCCTGGGCCTAACTGAGTTAGAACGAAAATCTGTTGAGTCAAACCAGCATTCCACATGTTAGCTATACTAAGTATCCTAACCCTCAGCAGCCCACTGAGAACACAATGTGCCCTGCTGAGTATGTTGCACATTGTGCTGCAATGTATGGTAGAGGTGTGAATCCAGGAAACAATTTTAAGTGACTCAATATTTAATGGATTATTTAAGTATTGTCATCTTATATAATGAATCGGGTCCATGCAATTATTTTAGTTATTATGTATCCATATTCTATATGTAAAATGAGGTTCAATGTACAAAATCTCCATTTAGAATTTTTATGGGTATTAACAAATATTGAATATTTAAACCAAAAATCACATCTGGACTCATAAAATTCTCAAATATGAATTTTAAACATAGCAACCATCATACTTATATATACCAATATGATGCATTGATCATGTCAATCATAATTACATCTATTATATTTAGCCGAGATACTTGGTGAAATCGCTTAATTTTGACAATTGTGACTTAAAGTCCATTAAGGCCCAATGGTCAATGACCTTTTTTTGCAAAATATACAATTTTACTCTTACTCGAATTAAGGAGTCACTATTACAAAATTTAGCATTCCTACTATAAACCAGTACCACGGTCTATTTGGGCTAATTTCACATTTAGAATATTTAATTTAATTATATATTAATGCCACAAGTTAAAACTTTTGCTTTTTTTCTAATTAATTAAAATTTACAATTTTAAGATATTAGAATTTATGACATCGAATTAACAAAATAACTGAAATGTTATATTGATACAATTTGGTTATGCCGTTTTAAACTCTTAAAACAGATTTTGGAAAATTTTGAACCAATAGAATTTAATTCTAAATTAAATAAATTACACATTGATTTTATTAAACAATTCGTTTTACATTATTGACATCAGATAAATTTAAAATATCCGTTAATTTTAAAACATGATTCAGTTCAATTTATTTTAACAAAAGAAATTTATGTTCAAAAATTATTTCGATCTACCTAAACCCGTGGACTTGTGAAAACAGGCCCACTGCTTATGGACAACAAGCTGTCTAAACTGTGAACAGCCTTGCTGTCCACATTGGGATGCTACTGTGGACAGCAAGAAGCTGTCCACTATGGTGGTGTTGGCATCCAATGCCACCACATTATGTCATGCCTATAGTGGCGTGAATTATACATATTTACACCACTGTTGGCTTATATATTTCTTTTTAATTCTTTTAATTCATTTATTTTATTATATTTAATTAATTATATTATTAAACTAATAAACATAAGCTAATTAAAAATTAACAAAATTAAAATAATAACAAGAACATAGTCAATAAGATCAAACTAATTATTTTGAGAAAAATATTAAAATCCTAAAACAATGATTTTGAATCTTTTTCTACCAAATAAAAAACTTTCACAGATCAAGAAATTTGATTTTTAGATTAAATTAAAAACTGATTAATTACAACAATCAATTTATCGAATTAATATGAGGAAAGGTCAGTATGCCTTAAAAACAATTCCAAAACTTTTTCCATCTAGATGGAAAAACCATAGGAATAAACAAATCCCTTAACAATCCTTTTGATAGAACCAGGCTCGGCTACCAATGGAAGGGAACTGTCATCAAAAACATAACCGCAAAGGCGGAATTACTAGTTAAAATTTTCTCGAATTCGAATAGGATCTTCTCAAAAACATTGATAGAGTTTCAAAACAATTTATTTACATAAAATATAAACTTACTTAGTAGTCTCTTTAAAAGACAGATGCCATTAAAGCTTTCAAGTGGAAGCTCGCCAATATCACGTGCACGAACTCCTAGCTGAATGAACAAAGAACAAGAGATAAACTCCAAGAACCCAATTTTTATTGTGGCTCCCCATGTTTCTACTAATTTGTATTAGGTTTTAATTAGTTTTTATTTTGTATACTTGTACCTTAATTAGTCAATTAAGTTTAGGTTTAATTAAATTATGATTTTGGCCCAACAAATTTTAAGTTTAATAATCAAACCTCATAATTTAATTCCTTAAACAAATTTAACTGTCAACTTTCATAATTTACAAATTAACCCATAGACAAAATAAAGATTGCAATTTAATCAAATAAATTACCATACTACCAATTAATTTAATTAACTAAACTTAGTCAATTAATTATTTTACTATGCTATACTATATGATTAAATTTATTCAATTAAATTATTTGACATATGAATTTTTTTTAATTATCAATTAAATAAGTATCATACATAAATACAATTTAATCACCTTAATTTAATTTAATGAATAATATAAAATAAATTATATTATACCATTAACTAAATTAATTTCTTGGAGTTATATAGATTATTCAATTGCATTGACTTGACATGTCAATTTATTAATAATTAATTCTTCATTAAGTCTTGTAACATTGCATGTACAAGGAATTTCATATCAGTAGTTTTAAGCTCACGATCTTTTGGGTTTGTCCATATGTTGGCAATGAGATTCACCCATAGACTGTAAGAGGATTCTAGCAAACCATTACAGCCCATAATTGGGACAGAATACAGTCTTCTATTAAAGATACTAACCCAGTAGTTATCTTACAAAGTCATTTGCCAACTAACATCAATACGATGAACAAGATGCATGGTGCTTGTCACCTTTTATGTAGTTCATCGTATTATTGATCTTGAATAAAATGATAAAATAAGTCAACGACTTATTGGACGTCGTTATCACTTTTATTCATCAAGTGGTCGGTGATTCATTTTAATTTATCAAATCGAATGACAATCCTATCACTTCAACACTACTATTAATGTGGTTATGAAATATACCGACCATACTCGTACTTGTAATCCAATATTTAAGGACTCGTTAGTAATATACTACAGCATACTCAATTCCACATTAGTAATAAGTTGAAATCAAGTATGCGGATAATTGAGACCTACTCAACAAATTATCTATGACATATAACAATGTGACTTTGCTTGTGGATTGGTCCAACTCCATGTTTCCAACATGTGGTCATGTTCATAATCTACTTTACCAAGTCACATAGGGCAGCTACTATGTTCTAGGTATTGAACAGGGTTTTATGGTCTGTCCGTGACCCTTAGATGCCGAAAGCATCCTTGGGGTGATCTCGTAGTTCCTACGGGGTGGAGACGATGGGGTCAGTCCTGATTTACTTCTTGGGAAATGAGGCTTCCCACCTTGATCAATAATCATTTTTCTTTTCCTCATAGGTTCATTGGTTAAAGTGCTAGCCTAAAAAGGAAGTCCCTTACACTAGTCCAATTCTTTTTTTATTATTAGCAAGATTTGAAGACATTTTCTCGATCTTCACTTCAACTGGTCAGATGTGGAACATTTATGATTATTAATCAATGAATAATATACTCATGTTATATCACAAGATATAAATGCAGTATATTATTACCTTTATAATGTGATAATGTATGAACCAATGCCTTTAGAACTTGGGCACATCAACAATTCCAATAGTGCAGGTAAATTATACATCCACGTATACCTCAACTGACGATTATAGGATTCAACGAAAGTCTATCTACTTTAGGGAGCTCTGAAATGAAGAGTGTATGATTAGCAAATTTTTGGACCAGAATATCGAATTGGCATATATAAGAGACATGGAAAAAGACGCCGAATCATGGGCAGATCACATAAAAAAAGCTAGTGGACACTACTATAAGAGAGGTTGTATTGGCAATACCAATATATGGTATAATGATCAACTATGCAAAAATATAGGCTACAAGTCTAACAAGAAAAATGGAATATTTGCCAACTTGTTTGTACCCTATGCACCAACTGATTATGCAAATCTCACCACCAACTCGAATTAAACAACTCATAGCCAGCTTCAAAATTGCTTCAATTATGAAGGCCAAAAAGATGATGTGCTTGTAAAAGCTTGTGAGTGTAACTTCTGGGAACAATTACAAACTAGTTTTCAGTATTGCTAAAAACAATTAATTCATATAATAGTAATAGCAATTGTTTGGAAATGTCATACGTCAACACTTGCAACTCATTCAAGGGAAGAGATCTCTAGTCTTATTTGGCTAATTAGTTTACGTAAAAATGGTACCACCCGAATATTACGAGAATGCATTTTCTATGTTTAAGTTAACTGAAAAAGAAATAATAAAGTTATGTAATACAACTTGTATGAAATGACAAGGAGATTGTTATAGCGGTTTATATGAATACAAGTATGCATAACTACGATCTAAGAAGTGCAGGGTTTGAAAAGGTTGGTTTTGGATGGGGAAAACTGGCAATATGTCGGACAACTCATTATTCATCTCAAAACAATGTTTTCATTTTCTGTTCAATCATAAAAATGGAGAAAAAGGGATAATGGTGCTATTATAACTAGTTTATTACAAATTGCATGCATTCAAGAGCAAAAGTAGAAAAGTAATTGTGGAAAATACAAAGAGAATAAAGATTTTTAAGATTGTTCCCTTAATGGTGCTAAATACCACTAGTAAAGGTAATCAGCCGATGAAGGTGAGCAATTTTATTAAGCATTGGGCATTGAAGACCACAACAAAGATATACAAGAGTTACAAGCTTGAACAACCATTAAAGCTTCAACAAACATAGAGAGAAAAACCTAGAGAAATAACTACAAGTTTAACAAACCCTAAAATCATGATATCGCCACAAGGAAAATGAGAATAGAGAACCTTATAAAGTCCTTCCAACTTGCATAACCGCCTTTCAAAAAAAAAGTCACCACTATAAAATAAACTTCTTAATGTCAAACAAATCATAGAGATGAAAAAGAAGCAAAAATAAGTAGGCGAGAGAGGAAGAGAAGAAGAATTTTAAGGGATTTTTTGTTTTTAAATCTAAAAGAGTAGTAATAGGAGTATTTTATATCTCCAAAGAAACAAAACACTGCATTCCAAGGTAAGGCTAGTAGAGGAGTTGGCATTGATAGGGCTTACAGGTTTAACAATTTCACATGGATTCTAATGCTGAAGCAAGTGACAACTCCGCAGCTCAGCATTCTCCACCTTTGGCCCTTGGTACCAGCTATGCTCTAAAAAAGTTGCTTCAAACCTTAAGTCACCATTTTGAGGGTAATCACCAAGAGTTGGGGCACATTTTGCCGCAGAGTCAAACTACAACACACCCAATCTTTTTAAAGTCACCTGAAACTTATCAATAGGAATTACTTTACTCAATAAATCAATTGAATTTATAGAATTATGAATTTTAATAAAAGATATAGCCCTAGAAGCAATTATATCTCTAATAAAATGACATTTAATATCAACATGCTTTGTTCTTTCATGAAAAACAACATATTTGCCAAGATGAATTGCATATTGAGAATCATAGTTAATATTGGTAGTATTTTGTTAAAGACCAAGTTCAATCACATTGCCTTTCAACCACAAAGCTTTTTTAACTACTTCTGCTAAAAAAATGTATTCTACTTTAGTGGTTGAGAGGGCAACCACATGTTTCAAGCAAGATTTCTAATTAATAATGTTACTTTTGCAACATTTTTAAACAAGGCACACATCAAAACTACCTAAAAGATATCTACCAAGCCATTTAACAACATTCAAGTGAGATTTATTAGGATTAGACATATATATACTAACCAAACTCACACCATAAGAAATATTAGGCCTAGTGCAAACCATGGAGTATATAAAGGACCTAACAACATTTTCGTAAGGGATATTATTCATAAATTCAAATTCTTCAATACTTAGAGTATCTTTATTCAAGGATAGTTTAAATTGAGCTCCAATTGGTGTATTAACAAGTTTATTAAAGTCTAACTCAAAATTTCTTGAAATTTTTTTAACATATTCAGACTAAGTTAAGGTAAAAAAAACTTTATTTCTGTCTTTGTAAATATCAATCCCTAATATTCTTCTACGAGGACCCAAATCTTTCATTTCAAAGATTGTGTTAAGCTTAGCTTTTAAATTAATGATTTCAAGTTTATTTTTGCAAGTAATAAGAATGTCATCTACATATAATAGTAAGTAAATATGTTTATTAACGTTTGATTTATTATAGCAGACACATGAATCATAATTCCTCCTAACAAACTTAAGACTTAACATGTATTAATCAAATTTAAGGTACCATTTTATAGGGGACTACTTAAGAACATAAAGAGATTTTTTATGTAAGAAAACCTAAGATTCAAAACCTTTAATAACAGTTTTTCAAAAAAAAAACCTTTAATAACAAAATCTTCAGGCTGAGTCATATATAACTCATCCTCAAGATCACCTGGTAAAAAACCAATTTTGGCATCCATTTGTTCAAGTTCAAGATCAAATAAAGAAACTAGAGACATAATAAGTCTAATGGAAACATGCTTAACAATAGGTGAATTTTTTTTTGGTAATATATTCCCTCAATTTGGGAAAAACCTATTACCACTAACCTAGCTTTGAACCTCTCTTTTTCAACTCCACGTATGCATTCTTTTTTCCAAAAAATCCACTTGTCTCGCATAACCCTTTTCCCTTTATGTTTAGGAATCAATGTCCAAGTTTTATTATTAGTAAAGGAATCTATCTCATTTTTCATAGCTGGAGATGACTTATCCCAATCTCTACTTCTACTTACTTCAAAATTAGGTTTGGGATCGGTAAGATCAATATTTTTACCATTCAACACCACATAATCCTTAACTATAGAAGGAAATTTGGTTTCTCTTCTAGGTTTGGTAGACACAGATTCAGTTTGAATATTACTATTGTCAGGATATGCTGGTTCGTGAAAAACTTCAGGTTAATCATTAACTATTTAATATCATTAATATCTTGATTTTCTTGTTCATTGTTCTCAATATATTGTTTTAGTTATTAGTTCGATCAGTAATATCAAGAGTCTTAAACTCCACCTAAAATATAGACTTATCATGCTGAACAATACTAGATTCATTTATAGTCTTATG
This sequence comes from Euphorbia schlechtendalii, assembly GCA_949673415.1. Classification (NCBI taxonomy): domain Eukaryota; kingdom Viridiplantae; phylum Streptophyta; class Magnoliopsida; order Malpighiales; family Euphorbiaceae; genus Euphorbia; species Euphorbia schlechtendalii. The sequence goes on from CATIWQ010286265.1 coordinate 9,931, forward strand.
AAATTGATTTTCATTAAAGGATACATTTTCTACTAATTAAAACTTTACTCTCTTTTAAAAACCATAGTTTTTAACCTTTAACACTACTGGGATAGACCAAGAAAATACATCTTTTAGCTTTAGGATCTAACTTGGATCCATTAATTAAGACATAAGAAAAATATTCGAAAGTCCTAAGATTACTATATTCATGAGTTTGTTAACCAAAGTTCATTAGGACATTTGAAGTTTATGGAAGAATTGTGAGACCTATTGATGTTATAACCAGAAGTGGCTACAACTTTAGTCCAAAATTTATTACTTAAACCAAATACAATTAAAAGACATCTGACTTTTTTAAAATAATTCTATTATACCTTTCAGCTGCCCCATCTTGTTGTGGGGTGTAGGCACAATTCCCATGTCTAACAATGCCATATTTTGTACACAAATCATTAAATTGAGTGTTAACAAATTCAAGCTTATTACTAGTTCTTAGAACTTTAAGTTTATGGTTACTCTGATTTTCAACCATAATTTTTTATTCTAAGAATTTTTCAAATACGTTAGATTTATTATTAAGAAAATATATCCAGATTTCCTAGAAAAATTATCAGTGAAAAAGTGACAAAATATTAACAGTCAGATAAAGAGAAAGGAACATAGGAAGATCCTCACAAATCACTGTGAACATATTCTAATGGTTCTTTAGAAATATTGTTACTAGTGTTAAAACTCAATTTATGAAATTTTCCTAAAATACAAATTTCACGTTTGTCCAATTAAATATTTTTAGGTAGATCAATGTTATTAGTTTTGGTTAAAGCTGCAAACTCTTCTCACCAATATAACCTAGCCTTTTATGCCAAATAGCAGTTTTATCAATATCGGACATTAAATAACAGATCCTAAAAGAGAATATAAGCCATTGGAAAAATGCCCTTTTGTAAGACACTTATCATTCCTATAAACTCCAAGGACTCCACCTTGAGTTTTATAGACTAAACCTTTATTAATTAGATAGCTAAGAGATATTAAATTTCTTTTGATATTAGGAATATATCTAACATTTGAAAGACTAATTTTAGCTAAGAGATATTAAATTTCTTTTGATATTAGGAATATATCTAACATTCGAAAGACTAATTTTAGACCCATCTTCATAGAATATTAGTACATTTTTAATGCCAAGTATCTCGCATGAGGAATCATTCCCATGAGTACTTGACCACCTTGGACAAGTTCAAATTTAGAGAGCTAGTCCATTCCAGGTTTAAGATGGAAAGTACAACCTAAATTTAGAATCTAGATTTAGTAAACCTAACATTACTAATGATTAAAGCCTCAATGTTACCTCATTCAGCTATATTATTTACAACAACATCATTTTTGTTATAATTTGGTTTTGGATGACCACTAATTCTAGTTCTACAGAACCTCAAAGTGTGACCCTTTTCATTACAATAAAAGCACATAAAATCCCTTTTGGATTTAGTATTGTAACTTTTGTTCTAATTAGGATTAGGATTAGAGAAATTATTAGGATTTGAATAATTGCAAAACTATCATGAATTTGTTTTGGACCCTGACCTTTTACCCTTACCGCATTTCTTACTTTTGAAAAATAAACCTTCAACATTTTGACCTTATATTTGTTTTCAGATTTTATCTCAAGTTCTTCCATTTTTTAAACAGAGATTATATCTTCAACATCTAAATCACTCCTACCATATGTTAAAGTTTCCTTTGAACTTTTTTATTTCCCAGGTATGAAATTTAACAACATAATGGTTTGGTCATCATCATTGATATTTGAATAAGCACTTTCAAATTCCACATCTAAATTTTTTAATTCATCACAGTTTTAATCCACATTCATTTGAGGGCTCATTTTAAAATCGAAAAGCTATTCTTTTAGAAAGACAAGCTTAGCAGTATCAACGATTATATAAATTTCATCCAACCTATATAATAAGTTAGGTGCAGTTTTAAGACCCATAACTCTTCTAAGAACATTATTTGTCAAATTAAGAATGATGATAGAGAAAGCAGTGTTCGTTGTTTCCTCTTTTTCATCTTAAGTGAGTCTAGTAAAATTATTCTTCCTAAAAGTTTCTTATGACATCTTTGTTACATTAAAACAACATTTTAATTTCTCTCTTCAAATAGAGAGGCGTGCAAGATGCAACATGGAAGCTTGTGATTTGTTTAGTTGCTGACAATATAGAGTTACACAGAGATGCTGAGAAATAGCGTGTGTTAGAGGATTCCTTTTATCTTAGACTTTAGCAAGGATTCTCTAACATTTCCTAAGGACACCTTTTCGTTATGAGGACCACTTGAAATATCTTCTTTCAATTCAGCACTTTTTCTCCTGAAAAGCATAAAAGGAATAATCCATCCCAAATAGACAACGTTAAAAGCATATATGTCATTTTATTTGTAAGTGTCAAAGAACTCAGCTTTTAGTAAATAAAATCTACTCAACTTCATCGGGTATATATCGTGTAAACTATGTAATATTAAGCTGGGCTTAGCTTTTCTGACTTTAAGCCATAACTTAATTAAAAACTTAGTAAACTGATTAGTTTTTCCTTGAACAAACTCAAGTAAACTTGTTTAATTAAGAGTCTACTTAGTACTCAATTAATTTCACTATCCTAGACAGTTTGTTATTTCCAAAACGTTTTAAGTACTGTGAAGTACTATTAACTTAGGTTCAACAATCTCCCCCATTTTGGAATTGATTACAAACTAGGTAATAGAAGAGATTAATTAAATAAATAGTTTAAAGATATACAGATACTTGATAAATGATGTAAGACTCTCCCATGCTAAGTGAACTCCTTAGTTAGTGTAGACTCCCCCATACTGAGTGGATTTTCTTCAGTCAGCTTAACTCCCCCATACATAGAAGAATTTTCTTTGAATTTGGGACTTTGTCTTACTTAAGCTTTTCTTTGAAGTTGGTCTTTTCATTAATTCCTACAATGATTTATAAGCAAAAATAACATAGCACATATATTAAATTAAGAAGCTTTTAACTTTTGAATTAAACAAACTTGAATTTTTATTAATATCAAAAGCTTAGGCAGAACACAAATTATGTTTTACATTAAGTGATTACATATAAGCCCTATTATAAGTTTTCCTATTCTACAGCTATCTACGAGACTGAGAAGAGGATGAGCTGACACATTTTGGATAATTGCTTTGTTGGTGTTGTTGATGGTGTTGATACTGAGACTGTTGCAACTATTGAGGTTGAGGACGCTGAGGTCTCCTTAAGAGTGAATGTCTATATTGCTAAGCTGTCCTCTTAGCATCTTCCACTACTTTCTCCCCCTTTGTTATCTAGCCTTTCATAATGTGATCTACATATAGGTTAAAGGAGTCAATAATAGCTTGAAAGTCCTCTTGCTTGGCTATGATGGCTGGAGATATCTCTGACTCCAGTTGCTCTTTTCCTTTCAACGATGGGATGTCTTGATCATTAAGCTTTTCCAGAAGTAGATGATGACACCAGGTTAGATGAGCTATTTGATCAGATCCTTGATATGCAATCTACTGAAAGCATTGCAGAAGACCTCTAAAATTTGAAATAGAAAGAGCTATCTTCAGCTTAGCTTCCAATTCAATGATCCTTGGGTAGAATTGTTCATGGTTTTCGTCGTGAACTCAATATCCCTTGAATCATATAGCCCGATGGTTATCAGTTGGTTTACATTCTTCTGCATATCACATAGATGATCATTGATGGCATTCAGCTTTTCATGCATAGAGAGACCATTTTCTAGTTCGAGAGAGTTAGTTGGCTCTGAAAATAATTTTCCCATCTCTTCGAGGAGAACTTTCTACGCCTTCTTGACTGAATCATCAATGTTGTCATTGATAACTTTGTAGGCTGAGTTAAACTTCTCATCAAGCGCATCCAGGTTCAGCACAGTCTTAATGACCCTATCAATCTTCTTATCATAGTTAACCATACACTTTGACATGCTCACCATCAGTCTGCACATGCTGTGACCAAGATCTTTGGTTACTCCACATTCTTTGTACAAATTGTTGATCTTGGCACCTATCCTTCTCTTTATTTTGGCTTGCTCTTCACCAAACTTGTGAAACAACGTAGCTTGAGTTGCTAGTGTGGCATTCAAGCTACTTAAGTGCTCTGCAGCAACGTCAATACTACCCTTCATCGTTCCTACTACCACATTAGCCATAACAGTAGACCTAGGGATGAAGTTGACAACTGCATTGAGCTGAGCTATAGAGTCACAAAGTCTAGTTAAGACTAGAGCCATATTGTCCACAAGGCTTTTAGCACTTTCCTTCTCCAGATGGTTGTGAGTTGTGTACAAGCTTCCTTGAATCTTCTTGAATTCTTCATAGTAGACTGATTCAAAGGGAATATTTGAGTGGGCATCAAACTCGAAAGCTTTGCCTTTGATTTTGCGGATAATTCCATCAATTCTTGGGATAGTAGCACTCGGCTTACTACTCCATCCAACTCATCATCAGTTTTTAGAGTTGGGAATTTCTTCCTTGCCAACTCCCTGATTTGAGCCAAGATGGATGAATCAGCCAAGTCCTCTTGGACTAGCTTTCTACTGGAGGGAGTTGCTTCATCGGTTGTAAAATTTGCTTTAGTAACATCCTCACTTACTTTTCCTTGCAGAGCGGAGTTCTCAGCATCATGAACTTCTCCAATCTGAGGGATTAAAGGGGAAGAGGTTGATTTGGAAGAAAGGTTAGGAGAGGAAGTATTTCATATAAAATAAAAAGTGGGGGTTGGTTTAGATTTTATAGGAGAAGGGATTATGTTAGTTAAGGTATTTTCAGGAGGCAAAGAATTATTTGGAGAAGAAGGGGTATAAACTGGGGAATTTACAATTTTTGGTATATGAGGAGGAGAATTTATAGAAGAAGAAGGAATTTGATAATTTACAGGCTGAGGGATTTCAAGATTTACAAGGGAAGAAGGAATAGGATTTACAGATAAATAAGAGGAGGATTTAATGGTACCTGGGGGTTGGCTGTTTAACCCAAGGATGGGTCAGCCTCAAGTAACTTAGTTTGAGTTAGAAGTGACTCATCTTGAGTGTGAATTGGGCTAGGAATGCTCGAATCAAGAAGAGAAAATTCTTCCTGATTGATGATCTCCACTTCATCACCATTATCCTCATCACCACTCACCAATTGAACATTCTTCGTGGTGGGGTGATTAGTGGCAGAGTGCTTATGCTAGGTACCTTTTACTTAGTGATAATAACTTCAATGTGAGCGACAGCACCTAGATTAATGGTTTTAGGGTTCTCTTTGCCTTTCTTAGAGCTCCCCTATCCCACACCATCTTCAATGACTTCAAGCTTACGCTTCTTTTGGCGTAGGGTTTCCTCCTCTCCCTAGCATCTTCCTCTTTAGCCTTTTATTTTACCTCAACTTCCCTCTGAGCATGAGTTTTGAGGTTCATTTTATTCCTTTGCCTAGCTTGAGGTTGGGTAGGCATATTTCTTAGCCTTTATTTTGCTAAGCTAGCTCTAACCCTTTGAGATCTAGCCTTTACCTTTGGAGAAGTAGGAACAGAGGCTGTGGGAATTTGCTCTAGCAGAGTAGATAAAGGAACATATTCTGTGGTCTCCTCACTTGAACCTTCATAGTCCACCACAAACGTGTCCTCATTTTCCTTGAGAACGTTCTTGGGGAACACTGTAGGTTCCGCTTTGGCCTTCTTCAGCTTGAGGTTCTGAGCTTTGGTGTAATGGGTGTGAACCTGCCTGTGCTTTAGGTTGCTGAAGTAGCTTATATCCATCCTTCTCTCCAGCAGAATCCTCGTCTTACCAGGTCCATCCACAAAGGATGAGACATCCAAGCTCACAGCCTTTATAAGAGCGGTGATGAGGTAATTGTAATGGTAGATGGTAGTAACTTTTATCAGGTGATGAAGAATCAACACCAACCAGTTGAGTTTCTTACCTTCTACTATATGGTAAACCACACACCTTTCAAAGTACAGTTGCTGATAGATCCTGTTTTGGCAAGATCAACTTCACTAGTAGCTCATGACAAGCCCTAGCCTCCCAGTTAATCCAAATTTTGATATCTCTCCAGATCCATAGTCAGTAGGGAGTTCCCAATCCTCTGGCATAGCTAATTATTCTTCATCTCCAATTCTTCCCAATTTAGTACCCTTAAGTGGCATGTTGATGAGACTTGCCACCATCTCTATGCAAATCAAGTCTGATGTGTTGTTGAGTTTCAATAGAAGTACATCATCATACCCTTGGAATGTGTAGCAACTTTGATAGAAGCCATGGATCAGGCTTTTGACGACATGTCCTTCAAGGAACAGAAATTCACTAAGGTTTTGTTGCTTGATAACCTTGCGCATGAACTTGTTCATCAGAAGGCCCTCATAATTGACTTCAATTACATGACCAAAGTCCTGATTCTCTGGCTAATCCACCTTGGTAAAAATGGTTCCATGGGGGAACAAAATCTTCTTCACCATGTCATCGATGTGTACAAACATATTCTTCTTGGAAACTCCTTGAAGCTTTAGGGTTTTTCTTGTGTTCGCCATTTCAATTGAGAGAAAGAGATTGAAAGATGAGAAAAATTAGGGTTCTTTTTAAAAAAATATTGAGATTTCAAAATTGCAAGTAACCTCTCTCTTCAGCAAACTACCTCTTTTGTAAACCTCTTCAACTTGCAATGATAGGTGGCACTCACACAAAACAAGATTAAAATGAACACTGAGATTAACAATGATTTAACCGACATAGTAAAACTGTGAGTTTTGATTTTAGATGGTTCTAATTCAAAAACTCCCTTTATATAAAGTGGTTTCTGAGTTTTAACCACGAAACTGAATCTCAAAGTGTTACTTTAAAATATAGACGATCTTAAATACTTGTTACCTCGTTCGGCTGAGTTGAGACAGAATTTTCAACACTTAGCCAAATTTTTGAATTTTTTTCACATGGGGTTCTCCATTCCAATAAGCTGCCTTAGAACATCGAACTACTCCTTGGCCAATGGTTTGGTAAATATGTCAGCTCGCTGTTCTTCTAAAGGAACATAATCTAACTTGACATCTCCGCTTGACACATGACCCCTTATGAAGTGATGTCTTATTTTGAGATGCTTCATCCTGCCATGTTAAATTGGATTCATTGATAGGTTAATTATGCTTTTGTTATCACACATAACTTCTAGGCATTTTGACTTTATACCATAATCCTACAGTTGTTGCATAATCCATAGTAGTTGTGCTACAGACCTTCCTACCACCATGCACTCAGCTTCAGCTGTACTCAGTGCAACAGAAGTTTGTTTCTTGCCATATTATAAGACTAGGAATTCTCCTAGAATCGACATCCTCATATTATACTTTTCTTGTCGAGCTTGTCTCTACCATAGTTAGCATATGTGAATCCTCTAAGAGTTAAATCTGAGCTGTTGGGGTACCACATACTTGCATCAAGAGAACCTTGCAAGTAATGGGGAATTCTCTTGATAGTTGCTAAGTGAGATTCTCTGGGGTCAGCTTGATAGCATACACTATAGCACACTGAATATTGGATATCAAGACAACTAGTAGTTAAGCAGAGGAGAGAACCAATAATACCTCTATAGAACTTGCTGTCTACAAGCTTACCAGCTCATCTTTACTCAAGATTGTGTTAGTGGCCATAGGAGTGGACATAAGCTTCGAATGCTCTATGTCAAACTTCTTCAGGACTTCTTTGGCATACTTTACTTGACTGATGAAGATTCCATCTTCACTTTGCTTGATCTGAAGTCCAAGGAAAAAGTGAAGCTCTCCCATCATTGACATTTCAAATTCACTCTTCATTTGCTTGCTGAACTCCTTGCACAACTTCTCAGCACTTGATCCAAAAATGATATCATCCACATAAATTTGGATAAGCAATAGATCTTCATTCTTTCTCCAGATAAATAGAGTTTTATCTGCTTTCCCTCTTTCATAGTCTTTGCTGATAAGGAAGTTGGAAAACCTATCATTCCATGGTCTTGGAGCCTGTTTCAATCTGTAGAGAGATTTCTTTAGTTTGAAGACATGCTCAGGATTCTTTGAATCCTTAAAGCTTGGAGGTTGGAACACATAAACTTCCTCTAAAATGAAAGCATTCTTAGGAATGAACTCTTAACATCCATTTGAAACAATTTAAATTTCATATGATATGCGAAATCACATAGGATACTGATTCCTTCAAGCTGAGCTACAGGAGTATAGATTTCATCATAATCTATGCCTTCTTACTAATTGTAGCCTTGAGCAATAAGTCTAGCCTTTTTTTTTACAACAATGCCATCTTCATCAAGTTTGTTTTTGAAAACCCATTGTGAGCACGGGATTTTGTACCAGCTCGCGCTTTCGATGATGATTGGCTTTTCAGGATTTAATCCTTGGATCACACAATTTTTTATTATCTAGACACCGTCAAATGAGAGTGTTCCTTGTCTCTAATTTTAAATGACTTTTAATATATTAATTAATTGATTTGTTTAGTTAAAAAAAGTTAATTAAAAATATAAAAAAATCACAAAAATACAGGAATCGGGGATCGGCCTCGCTAGAAAGTTTGGCGCGGTTTCTCGTCGGAATTTCTTCACATTTTTGGATTTGTGGGATTTTTCCTATAAACATTTGGGAATTTTTGGTAATTAGGACCGAAAATTTTCAGTAGACTAAGACAACATAAAAATACTCTGATTTTCTATAATTTTTCGGATTGAAAACACTTTTTAATTCGACCATTTCTTCAAGCACTAAAAACTCAAAAGATGACGAGGATTACTCCTAAAGGTCAAGGGGGTATTTTGAAGTGGATTCGCTACGTAAGGGTAAGCCTCTAAGTTCCTAAAGCTGCTATTTCTTGTTTATTGTATTTTTCTCTACTTTATTTTACATGTGGACCTAGGTATTATTTTACTTTATTTTTATTATGCAAATATTGTTGCAATAATTCTTCTTCTTCTTTTATTTCTTTTATTTAGTGGAGATATATATTAGAATACTCCCATGAACGGAATAAAAAATCTATTCCCAGATAACAGCCCTCACACCTTTGCCATGCGAACATTCTCACTAATTAAAATGAGCAACTAACGTATTAAAATTGAACCTTTTTATTTCTAAATAAGAACTTTTAATTGTCGTTTGTTATAATTAGGCCACATGGGGCTCGCTGAAATTAAATCGATCATATGTGTAAGTTTTGTGATATATCATGTGCTTACTTTTGTGGATGCATATAGATTAGTATTCGATGTATGCCTAGGGTTTCATTTTCCTTCGGGTATCCCATTTTAATTATTTTTGGGAAATGTAATTAATAAATTAGGCGGGTGGTTGCATCCCCCAAGTTTTGTAATTTTTAATCTTTACTTTTCCGTATTTATATACTACTTTATGTATGAATTTATCGCTTTTTAAATATACGTGAATCATGCATTATAACTCAAAAGTGACATAAGTACGAATATGTGTAATTACGAAATACTATTTTCTATAGATGTAATATAATGTGATCCAATAATAAATAAGAAACTTATCCCGAACTTGAATCTCTGTGTTTTAGTGGGCCATCCCTTAGATGTTAAGTCTCAAAGGACTTTAATTCCTAGAAGAGCTAATCCAGGTGGCGACTCTATACTAAGAGACGACGGATTCGGGTTTGACAGATCTAAAAACGTTTTCGCTTTCTCAATCCAAACTTTCCAGGTCCCTGAACTGAAACATTTTATTTTCACTTAAGCACCCCAGTGGACCATGCCTCTCAATCGCACCCTCTCGGCCCATCGCTCTGTGTTGTTCGCTCACAGTGGCGACTCTGCTAGGAAGTTTTTTAAAAAACATGTTTTTTAAAGGTTTTAGATTTTGGATAAATGCTGAAAATTATTGATTACATTATTTCGTATTCTCTTAATTATGACATATTCCTAATAACGCATTACAATAGACGGGATTAGCTCATGAGTTTAAGGTGCCCTATTACCGTGAAGCTCTATCTTGTACTAATTTGCCTCCTTGAGAAAAGATAGCACTTGAGCGGGTGGAGCACTTGTTGCCATATCGTATGTACCTCCCTCGTTAGAACACATTTGGGGAGAGGCTTGGAGTGTATTTTAGTGCAATAAGAACCTTCTACATCAACAACACATTTACAAACCTCATGTAAATAAGCTGTAGGCATTTTCTCCAAGGTGTTACCCAATAAGCGACCATGGATTATATTTTCTTGCAGGTGTGCTCCTTAGTACCCTCGTGGTAGTAAGATGAACCAAACTTAGGATAGAAACTAGCCAAAAAACCCTACGCATGGGAGTTGTATGGTTGGAAGTTGGATATTATGTGCTATGTGCTATGTGTTTATCGCTTTTTGATTCATCATGCATTGTACAAATATCCCATGCTAACCATGAATCTTAATGCAGAAACTTGCATGCACACACTCATGATATTAAAATCAATTAAATAGACATGTTATGTTATCATTAACATGATGGCAATTTAGTGTCACTAATCTTAGGATTTAGTTAACTCTCGATATCGTGTCACCCTAGGGCAACATGAAACCAACTAGAATCATGTAACATCACTGACCCATTTTTCAGCATAATGTCCACATGATGTCCAACTCTTAGATAAACCTACCAAAAAATTTTGCACGATGCCCACTTGGCATTCGATTTACAGCCCTTCCGGGGCAATTATATACACCAAAAGCCTAAACGAGGCAAAACACAAACCATGTCCTCCCACATTAAAGGATATCCCAGTTGATATCCTAACCTAAGCCCACACTGGGTGAATTTACTTCGAAAACATACCTTACCCTTATTCGAGGTGTTCACCCATGAAGGGCAATAATTCATACATCATCACATACCCTCAAATACGATGACCATACGGACATCTGAAACTCCTCCCTAATTGGGCAAGATAACCAAATCATTCATTCAATAGCTATATACAGTGGTTATTTTCATCAGGGTATGTCACACTGCTTACCCAAAATAATTTTGACCTCCTCATTCCATGAGATATAGTTATAGTAAGAAATCTCAAAATATCGAGCTATTACCATATGGGTAACTTGGCCACCTCACTTACACCACTCATATTACGACATCACATAAACATCGTACAGATCTCAAATCCAACCCTAGGTGTTGGATTTTTCATTTCCACCTGTTTTCATTTTTACCTAACGACTAACTTGTTTTGTTTCAAATGATTTTATAAAACATATTATTTATTTAGTACCAAGGCACGTTAACCCTTTGTGAATGCAGCCATAACATTTACATCTCACTCATTTTTCCATATTTTGCATCATGAATCTTACATGCATGGTCTAATCTTTTCCTTGTGTATCAAAGGGGCTTTGGAAAAGGTCTACTTTCCGCCTGGTCTGCATTTCTCCAATCATAGCCAATCTGGAGGGGATCTGTACACTGACTCAGGTGAAGACTTAGGTTTTGATTTAGATTCAATTCAACATACGTCTTTCATGGCCAATCCACAATAAGAAGGTGCGAGGGAGGATCACCCATCCCTTACAAGACAGAACTCTCAGCAAACACATCAATCATTGGTGAGCACTAAGATTGCAACTGCCCTGACAGCTTTTGCGAATAGGGAATAACTAGCATCACTTATTCGCCAACACGCCGGGAGGGCTCAGAATGTAGTGCCCAGCCCGGAGGTCACCCTTAACAATGGTAGTCCAACTAGCCGCCCTTAAATAGGGAGACCTC
>CATIWQ010286310.1:0-21129 GCA_949673415.1 Euphorbia schlechtendalii
GTTAATACTAAAAAAGTTAAGGATCCAACAAAATATCATAATAAAATTAATGAAACAAAAATATAATATTATATAGTTAAAAGGTAATGTTGTTATTATTGATATAAATAATTATTATTCAATTAAGTTTCAGTATTTTCAGTTTCAGAATAATAAATTTCAGTTTAATTTTAGTATGTTTAATTTCAATTCAGTTCAGTTCAATTTCAGTATTTTCAATTTCAGTTGAAAAGAACATAGCCTTAATCCTTTGCCCTAAAAGCCCACCATCTGCTCCACTCCTATCTACAATTATGTTTTTTTTTTAAAAAAAACTTGGTAATGCATTTGATAATTTATATATGTCACTATTCAATCATGTGGTACATGCCATAAGGAATTAATAAAATATAATGTTTTTGAAAATTTGTTTCAATTTTATTTTTGCTTAGAAAAATATAATTTCAAATCGGTGTGTTTACAAAATGGTTGAAATTAGAATAACTTTAGAGAAGAATTTTCAACAGTTTACATAATGAATAGGTAAATACAGTGCAAAACATTTTTGAACAAGAGACGTGTCATAATTTAGAATGTACAACAAATTCTTTGATTAATGTTCATTTCATATAATTATAGCTCATTTTAGTTGAAATCAGTACACTGATGAGAATTTACATTGAATTTTCCTTCATATTAATTAATGTTCTGTCGAAATCTTTGAAGGGTTGATCTTGTTTACGATAAAAAATTCTGCAGCAAGTTAAATTTAGTAAAAATGATTTTAAACATCATTTTATACATGATAACTGGAAAACATTAGCTTTAGTGTATATACTTAATAAAAAGTATATAAATTTGTTCCAATTATAATAACATGAGCATACTGCAGGTACATATCTAGTTAGAATGATTTATACAATGAAATGTGTTTGTTTTATTTTAAATGATCATAAGCTTATAAAATGTCATAAACCATGCATATTTATAAAAGTTGACTTGTACATATAAAAAGATGTCTAGTTAGTCACATTTGATAGCTAGCTGCAAGGAAATGACTTAGTGAGAGAGTTGGTTTAAATGTAAGTAAACAGGCCATATTGAGAGTTTAAACTTTAATATTAGTTCATATGTTAGAGTTTTTGATGATAGAGCGATGTGTAAAATATGTCATTAACTACTCTATGTTTTTGACGTTAAATAACCCTGAATCGGAAATACTTTATATTCATCAACAATTTACGCAAAAAAAAAGAACTAGAAAGCCATGTGATATATTTTGACTCTTATACAAGGGGAGACATCAACAAAAGAATATTCATTGTTGCGCCATCTAATTACTTATTTAGTCAATGCAATATTAATGTGATCTCCATTTTATCTCTCTATCATACTTGTACATTCTATTACATTCATTTTGACTCATTTAATAAATAATACGTATGATACATCAATACGAATTTCCCAACGAATGATAAAAATTGAAACAAATTGCATAAGCATGAGAAATGATTCGTATTACAAAAGCCATTTATTTAATATGTATTAAGTAATTCGTTAAATTTCTCAATACCTATTAAATAAATGGCTTACATTCTATATCACAAATCACAAGGCCGAATTGACCATTTTGCCAAATATGAACTTTGTGAAGGTTAATCTCCTCCAAGCACGTGTAAATACTAATAATATTTACAAAATTGTACTTTAAAATGTCAATTATCAATTCGAAATTGTTAACTCCTATTTTCGGCCGAAGTTTTTGACAATAAGTGTTTGTTTGATGATATAATTGAATATATAAATGAAATCAGAAATTAAAGAACAGATTATTAAATAATTCAAGTTAAACCTATTTGATCATAGTTTTACACCCAGTTTTTTTGTTGTGGAAGTTTTTGTCTGACTCAATTTCTCGTTCGCCAAATCTTAACATTGACCATTTGACATTTACACACAATTTGATCAGGCTCTTATATTAGAAGACGCAACATCAAATAATTAATTGAATAAATCATAAATGGCCCTTATAGCTTGCTTAGTTTAGCCATTACAGTTTGATTTGGTATTTAAACCTTCCATATCTCTACATTCAAAATCGCATATCAATTTTTAGGAAAAAGGAACCAAAAAATGTGAGGGTAACTGGAAAAAAATGGTTAGAAAATAAAAGTCACATATAAAATATGTAACTGGGGAAAATTGATGATAACACTAAATCGTGACAACTAAATTTGGTCCTTCGCAAATGTTGTTTGCTGGTAATATTTTACGGAAAAGTTAAAAACAACAATTGATAATTGTTCAAAATTCAAACATACGAAGCTATGTATGATGGTGAAAAGTACAAACAAACAAATGTGGCGAAAGTTCACAAACGAACACTTAGCATCTATTAAAGTAACAAACTAAGTAAGCCTAATAATGAACAGATGATAGTGATCACAGAACACGGCATTGAGAGTGAGTGTTGGTATTTATATGAGTAGGGTTATACAAGAGGAATTTACTCTTGTACATAATATAAACAATACACATAAAGTATTTACGTTGTATCATCCCCCCGCAAGTTGAGCCGGGTGATGACTCACGGCCAACTTGTTTCAAAGTGTGCAAAAAAGCGATGACGAGAGCGGCTTGGTCAGAATATCAGCCACTTGATCCTCGGTAGGAATGTAGCGAACTGACAATGCCTTCGAAGTTACACGTTCACGTTCAAAATGGAAATCAAGCTCGAGGTGTTTTGTTCGATTATGAAACACTCGATTTGCAGTTAAATAGGTGGCACTAAGATTATCGCACCACAAGATTGGAGCAGCTGGAAGCGGATAGCCAATGTCATGTAGAAGCATACTGAGCCAAGAAAGCTCAGAAGTAGTGGTGGCTAAGGCTCTATACTCAGCTTCCGTTGAAGAATGATAAACTGTCCGTTGCTTTCTCGACGACCACGAAATCAGATTAGTGCTATGGAATACTGCAAAACTTGATGTTGAGGGCCGATCATCAGGATCCCCAGCTCAATCAGAATATGAAAAAGCTTGTAATTGAATTCCATTCTAAGAAGTATACCGCAAGCCAAAATATGGAGTGGCCTGAATATAACGTAATATCCTTTTCAAGGCCTGCCAATGCCTTAAAAGAGGATTATGCATTAATTGAGCTACTTTATGCACAACATAGGTAATGTCTAGGTGAGTAATAGTCAAGTATTGCAAACCTCCAATGAGACTTCGATAAAGTGTGGCATTGTTAAAGACGAGACTGCCTTGGCGAGATAAGGAAATGGCGGGACTGGCTGGCGTGTTAACGTCTCTACACTCTTTCATGGCAGCCTTATGTTTTATTGAGACAAAGAACACCATTGTTCCTAGACAGCTCAATACCAAGAAAATATTTGGCAGGACCAAGATTTTTAATGGCAAAGGAATGTTGCAGTTTCCCAATGACATTAGCTTCAATCACTTGATCATTACTCATAACAAGTAAATCGTCCACATAGATTAAACAAAAGACAATAGAAGAGTGCTTACGAAAGTAGTATAGGGAAGTATCTACCTTGGAGTTACAAAAACCATAGCCAAGAAGCACCTCTGTGAGCTTTTTATACCACATCCGCGATGATTGTTTGAGCCCGTGCAAGGACTTACGGAGAAAACAAACATGATCCAGTTTTGTTTTATCAATAAACCCAAGAGGTTGTTACATGTATACTAGTTTATCCAAATCACCATGAAGAAAAGCATTCGAAACATCAAGGTGAGTGATGGACCACTTGAAGGACACGTCAATGGATAATAACAATCGAATAATTATGGGTTTGACCACTAGACTGAATGTATCAAGGAAATCCACTCCCATGCGTAGGTGAAAGCCCTTAGTAACGAGACGAGCCTTGTAATGCTCAATGGAGCCATTCAGATTCAATTTTGTCTTGAATATCCATTTGCAACCAATGATATTAGAATTTGAAGGAGGAGGAACCAATGTCCATGTGCCATTGGATATCAATGCTAGATACTCGTCCGCCATTGCTCGATGCAACACTCATGTTTGGACACTTTAGTATAAAATGTGGGATCACGAGTTTCAACTCGAGTGTTGTAAGTAAGCATGTTTGGAGGGGGTGGTACTTGACTCGTGTCCTGCCTAGTCACCATCGTCTTGGCAGGTGGAGGTTTCTTATTCACCCGAGTTGGAGTAGAAGTGTTGTTGAACTGCTGATGATTAAAAATCAAAGAAATGCCAAGTGAATCAGTTAATGGTTGGGAGTTTTGTGGGTCGGTTTGTGTTTATGGTAAGTCATGGTTTGGTGAGGAAGGAATATTAGAGGCTGGTTGGGATGCAATGGGAGAGGAAGCATGGTTATGCAAATCGGTATTTGTGGTGGTGGGTGGCGGTATTAGTTGAGTTGAGGATGTGGGGTTCATTTGGAGTGGTGATAAGGATGTGGGGTTAGTATATGTGGTGAGAGGGTTGAATTGGATGGTTGGTAAGAATTGGTCTTGTGAGGGAGTATCGTTTGCAACATGATCACATAGCTCCGAATATGGAAACACCTACTCATCAAAGACAATGTGACGTGAGACAAAGAATTTACGAGAGACAGGATCGAAACAACGGTATCCTTTGTGAAACTTACTATACCCAAGAAAGACACACTTTCGTGAATGAAAATTAAGCTTATGAATTGAATAAGGACGCAACCAAGGATAACATAGGCAACCAAAAACATGTAAGAAATTGTAATCAGGCTCAAACTGAAATAATTCAAAGTACGACGATGAATGAGAATGCTATACACTGGCATACGGTCAATGAGGTACGCCACGATGGCAAACGAATAAGTATAAAAATGCATTGGAAGATTGGCTCAATGTAATAGAGAGAGCCCGGTTTCAACAATGTGACGATGTTTTCGTTCCGTAGACCCGTTTTGTTTTGGGGTATACGGACATGGCATTCTATGCTGTATTCCATTTTCAAGAAGGTATTTTTGCATTGCAATGAATTCACCACCACCATTAGACTGCAATATTTTAATGGGGTGACCAAAGTATTTTTCAACAATAGATCGAAATTTAATGAAAGAATTGGGCACTTCTGATTTGTATCGCAAGAAATATATCCATGAATATTACTGAAAGAATCCTAAAATTACAAGTAATAGGAAAAACCATCATCAGATTGAACAAGAGAACGTCCCCATAGATAAGAATAAATCAATTCTAAAGGTTCGGACACAACAGACTTAGAATTAGTAAACGGAAGTCTATGACTCTTACTGATAGCACAACTGGAGCAAATACCAGAATTTTTATTCGATAAGACACTAATATTATTACTACGTAATATACTACGAGCAACTGGAAAAGCAGGATGTCCAAGCCTGTCATGCCAAGTAGATGATATAGTAAGGTGACAACGAACAGGAAATCGACCACCGGACGGGGAGAGCATAAAGTCCACCTTTATTCAGGCCTTTGAGAATTACCTGTTTGGAATTCAGTTCATTCACAACAATAAATTTATCAAAAAATTCAACTAAAACATCATTGGAAATAGTCAGTACACTAATAGAAATTAAATTTGCATTCTATTTAGGCACATGTAGAACATTAGACAATTGTAATGATTTTTGACACGTTGGAATTGAAGTTGAGCCAATATGTTTAATAGGATGGGTAGTACCATTACCTAGGTGAACTTATTCATGACCGGAATATTTGGAATGCAGGCTGAGTTGTCCCAAGTCCGATGCTAAGTGATATGTTGCACCGGTGTCTAGAATTCAAGGCGAATCATTTGGGTTTATTATGGTATAGTGCGAAACTGGTGTATTATGATTTCTTTGATTGTTAAATCTTGGCGAAGGATATCGTTTTGATATATGGCCAAAACCTCTACAATTATGGCACTTCACTCTAGAAATATCAAGTGGAGCATAGAGGGACTGTTGGCGGGGATAATTGGAACCCATGGGTTGCTTTCCAAAGTTCGATTGAGCCTGTCATTGAGGAAGACCATGCTGTTGTTGAGGATGGGATTGACCACGTCCCCATCCTCGTTCCTTGCCTCGACTGTTCCCACTTCCCAATTTTATGGTGTAATGATTGTCGGGCACGTTTAGTTCATCTATGAACCTTTTATCCCTCTTGAGATATAGTTCTTTAGTCAATAAGACACCAAATAAAATGTCGAACAATATAGTTCATGCTACCGCATATTGCCGTGAAGGGCCATCTAAAATGGAGTCAACGAGATCCTCTTCCGATATGAGATTTTGTAACGCCACCAAATGATCCGATAACAGCCTTGCACGCTACATATAATCAGTTACGAACTCTAAATTACCTTTTTCTAAGGAGTGTAATTGCTATTTTAGAGCCCTAATTTGTGCACCCGATCCGGATGCATACGCGTTTTCAAGCTTGATCCAAGCTTCTCGCGCTATTCGCACATTGATTACCTGAGGGAGCAAAGATGAAGAAATTGAGTGAAACATCAAGGGCAAGACTTGTTGATCCTTCCTATACCAATTCTGATAAGCTGGATTTGCGGCATTATTTTCCAGCTATTCCACCGCAATCTCTACAATTCCATCAATGTGATTAAGAAGACCGGAACCAGCCAACATCGGTGTAAATAAGGTTTTCCAAAGAACATAATTGCTTGAATCCTATTTTATTGGAAACTGATCTGAGAATGAATGAACAACGATGGATTCAGTGGTTTGCATCGATGAGGAAGAAGATGATGACATGGTGGTGGTGATAAGTGTATAATTACACTTATTATCATGATATTTTTAGTCTTAAAACGATATGGTTTAGAGTTATTTTATACTTCATATAAAAGATTTCACGTGGTATATAGTTGTTTTTTATGCAAGTGCAGAAACTAGGTGAATCTTGGGAGTGAAATGATCAAAGATGGAATTATATGTAAAATGAGTGAAAAAGGTGCAAAAAGATGCGTGGAACACAAGGAATTGGCTGAGGATCGAAGTTGTCAAAGATTGGCAAAGTTGCAAAGAAGAATTATGAAGAAAAGCATTATTCATGATTATGATAACCATTCGAGGTAGCGACTTGTTACGCTTCATAAGCAGAAAGTTGCCAATCATTGTTCACGATCGTGACATGTAATTCACGATCTCGATTTGTGACGGTTATTGGTTATTTCTTCTTAACTACTAACCGTCGGATAAAAACGATCAACTACTATCAACTACCAGATTCAAAGACACTTTTTAAAAGTAGACCAATCACAAAAAGGTGCCTTTCCATTATGGATAAGGATAAAACTTTGCATCCAATCACATTGAAGTAATGTAACCCTTCGCCAATGGATACGACTCTTCGTTTGGATAGACGCAACCCTTTACACTCTATAAATAGGGTTCACATCCAACCAATTTAGTGGAAAAGAGATGGAATGATAGATGAGAGACGTGGGCATAGAGTGTATGCATAGATAAAGAATGAAAATTGTATAGATTTTGCTAGTTCAAAGTGTTAGTGAGAAAAATGTTTAAGTGATTCGATTCTTGTTTCGATCACTAGATTTCTCCACAAATTCGAGCTATTGTTTTATGAGTGTAATTGCAAAGCATTTATCAATAAAAGTTTTCGTTCTTCAACATTCATTTGTTCGATTTTCACAAAGAATAGCATTCTAGCGGAGGTTCTGTACGAGTCGAGACCGAATTCAAAGTAGACGCAAGAATTGTGGGAATTGATGGCTCCCATTAAAAGAGTGGATACAGTTTGATCAACTTTAACTTTCACTTGCATACCTTACAACTTTACTTTGTTTTCTACTTATTCTTTCTATTTCAAAGTTTATGATATGTTTATGTGTCATAATGAGTATTTTGTCTTGTATCTCTTATATTAATTAAGTTATATGCTTTCGAGTTAACTTTAAGAGTGATTTCGGGGTTAACAAGATTGTGTATAATCACTGGATCTGTGATTATAACGCTGTTTTGTGAGCCAACATTTTTGGAGTGGTAACTTGCTAAATATGGCTATGTGAGAGCGACCGTACTAGGCATAGTAACATTGTTATCCAGGTTTTTGTAAGTGTCATAATTCGTTTACCTAGGAAAAGTCATTTCATGTGTTGCTATGCGGTGAATTATTGAATACTTGGGCGTCTAGAACCGTGTTTGTTAAAGTTATCTAGTGTACGAAATATTCTTGATGATTTTGCATGTTTTTCTCTACTATACTTGTCCTCAGGGAAATATCTATATAGTTTACAAATCCTTTAATCTATTCATGCATCTGTCTATTCATCAGTCTATCATATCCAAACCCTACAAATTATCTTACTTCATTTGTTCCGTAACTCTAGTTGGTCTTAAGAACCGAATTCCTTCCCTGTGGGATCGATATCTTTTAAAACTACACCATAACTGTATACTTGCAGTGGTAATCATTTCTCTATTTGATAAGCGGTACTGATGATAACTGTTCATATTTAGAACTTTTATCTTATCAGTAGAAAAGTGGGGAACAAGGTTTTTGACATCGTTACCGAATATAAGCCCATCGAAACGAGCATAGTCAAAATCTTAAGATCAGGTGGTTGGGAAATTTTGATCTATGGCTATTTACCCTTGGGCTCTGATACCATGAACAGATGATGTGAGCATAGAAAACTCAACTCATAGCATTGAGAGTGAGTGTTGGTATTTATATGAGTAGGTTTATACAATAGGAATTTACATATGAGTCCTTGTACATAATATAAAAAATACACATAAAGTATTTACATTGTATCAATAATTAGGATAATTTGTGATTCTTGCTAATATGTGTTGGAAAAACATGTTTACATGATTAGGTAATGAAGGAGAACTACTCATTTATTTCCTACATTCATTGACGCAACTGTTAACTTCATTTTATCATTTACCATTATATTATATAAAAGTATGAAAGGAATACGTATGCCCATATTGTTCATATGACAGAACAAAATGATTATGCAAATAATTTAGGTTTAGTTTCTTTATTTTTTAATTAAAAGTTAGTTTTGTTTTAGATTTTCTTACCAAACAATTAATTTGAAATTTATTATATCGAATTCGGAAGAGAATTGAAGAATTCTAAATTGATTACAAGATTCAGAAATACAGAGAAATTGAGTTAAGTTCATTATGAGCTTAATCTCTTTTATTTATGCACAAAAATTTTAACTAGTTACGGATAACCGCCTAACAATTTTCGGTGCCAAATGCAACAAACTCTGCTTGACTCTTAGTTGGAGAAATTTGTTGTAGTGAAGTGTAGCATAGCAGACTTGCTCCCTCACTCCAATACTCCCCCCTCAAGCTTAGGCATACTAAACTTGTACCATTCCCATTTGCACCAATATTAGCAACATATGGGAATGACTTAGGAGTTTTGTAAAAAATGTCTACATATTGTCAATTAGAGTAAACATGTGTTGTTTTAATGAAGCCTGTTGAGATAAACTCTCTTATGACATGGATGTCAGTTTTGACATGCTTAATCCTTTCATGAAATATAGGATTTTGTGCTAAGCCAAAGCTGCAGCATTGTCACAATACAGTTTCCCAGGTAGCTGAACTTTGAGACCAAATGCTGCAAGTAAGTAGTTGATCCACTTCAGTTCACAACCTATTTGTTTTATGCTTCTATATTCTACTTCGGCTAAAAATCTACTGACAACAATTTGCTTTTTATAGAAATCATTTCTCCTCCAAGAAAAATGTAGATTCTTGTTAAAGACTTCCTTGTTGTTAGACATGCTCCCTAGTCTGCATTACAGTAGGCCTTGAGCTTTAATTCTTCATCTGATTATAAATGATATAACAAACCAAATTTCATAGTGCCCTTTAAGTATTTGAGCACATGAATTGCTAATTTAGATGATGATCATCTGGATGTTGCATATGTTTAGCTTAATTGTTACGCTGCATATACAATGTCTGCTCCCTAGTGAAGTTCAAATAGAGTAGCATACCCATGATTCTTCCATACAACTCTGGATTGCTGATCTTGTTTCTAATTCTGGTAAGATTTTCTCCTGTAGGAAAGAGACTTCTTGTTGGCTTGCTTTATCAACATCAACATCTATAAACATGTTAAAGATATATTTCTCTTGAGTCAAAATTAGGCCCGTGTCCGATCTGGCTGTTTCAATACCAGTGAAGTATTTCACTTGGCCTAAATCCTTAATGGTGATCAATTTATGGAGATACTTCTTGACTTCTAACACCAATTTCTCTCCTGGTCCAAAAATCAAGATGTCATCTACATATATAACTAGATATGTAGTTTGAACAATTTCTTTATCAACTTTAATAAATAAACGATGATTGTTAATAGATATTTAAAACCCAAAACCAATGAGTTTAGTGAAAATTTCCCTACACTAATTGCCTTCCTTCTTGTTTTAGGCCATAGAGTGATTTGATTAACTTGCATACTTTACCATTTGGAAATTTCTCATACCCCTGTGGTGGCTGCAGAAAATCTCTTCATCAAGGTGAAAATGCAAACATGCGTTGTTCACATCCACTTGGTGTAAGGGTCATTGTTATGCAACAACTATTACCAACATCACCCTCACTGTTATATTCTTGGTAACTGGACTAAATGAATATCTGTAATCAATCCCTTGTAATTGATGATATCCCTTTGTCACAAACCTTGCTTTAAACCAATCCACCTCACCATTTAACTTGTACTTAACCTTGTACTTAACTTTGTACACCCATTTGGAGGTCAAAGCTTGATTTCATTATAGTAGGTCAGTGTGAATTCATGTTTCATTATCTTCAAGTGCCTGCAATTCAATGCTCAGTTATGCAATCCACCTTTCATCTTTGCAAGCTTCTGCATAACTATTTAATTCTTTGGCTGTTGACACATTTGCTAAAAATTATGAATGGTTTTATGAGAATATTGTTGAACTAAGATCCATGTCACATACTTCCTTGTGAATGATAAACAAAATCAGTTAATCATGTTGGTCTTTACTTGGCCTTGTTGAAACTTAGCTCTTAGTCTCCTTTCGGTTTTCCTTAGAAATGTTAGTTCTGCTTTGTTCTTCAATAATACTACTTTTGTCCATTTCAACATCTGTTTGGGTAAAAGGAAATTTCTTTCCTTAAACTATACATCTCTAGTCACCAGTATTTTCTTTGCAGCTAGATTTATAAGTTTATAACCTTTTTGTCCTTTAGAAAAACCAAGGAAAACTACAACATGAGCTCTACTGCTAAATTTATCTCTACGGGGTGTTACATCCATGTAATATCAAAGGTATCCAAATGGATGAATCTGTTATAAACAGTAGAGTTCTAATAAAATTTCTCATGTGGTGTCTTCCACTTCAATGCCTTTGTTGGTAACACATTGATTATAACTGCAACCAACAGTATGACTTCTCCCAATATCAGCTCCCATTCTTGCTTGAAAAACATATATCTGGCAATGTTTAATAATTGTTTGTGTTTTGTTTCTACTACTACATTTTGGTGAGGTGTGTGTTGAACCCAGCTTAATGATACCTCACAATATCTTGAGTTTTTGGAATAAAAAAATTACTGAATATAAACAAAATTAATTAGGTACTAAGTAAACTCTTAATAAAGTGGTTAAGCACGAGCTTAGTCAAGGGAAACTAGCTCAACATGCTAACTTGAACTTAATTAAGTTATGGTTTAGAATTTATTTAGTTGCTATTGATAAGTGTATAATTACACTTATTATCTTGATATTTTTACTCATAAAATGATGTGGTTTAGAGTCATTTTATACTTCATATAAAAGATTCCACATGGTATGTAGTTGTTTTTATGCAAGTGCAAAAACTAGGTGAATCTTGGGAGTGAAATGATCAAATATGGAATTCTATGCAAAAAGAGTGAAAAAGGTGTAAAAAGATGCATGGAATGCAAGGAATTGGCTTAGGATCATAGTTGTCAAAGATTGGTATATTTGCAAAAAAGAATCATGAAGAAAAGCATAAGTCACAACCATGTCACGATTGTGATTCCTACTCGCAATTGGCCAAATCACGCTTGTGACTATCTATTGCGATCATGACTTATCATTCTTCACAAACACTTAGTTACCAACTTACATTCATGATCGCGACTTGTATATCATGCTCACAAATCATGATGGGTTTGATAAACTCTTCTCAACTTCCAATTGCTAGATAAGAACGATCATTTCAAGTGTCATAATTCGTTTACCCTAGATTTAGAAAAGTCATTTCATGTGTTTCTCTGCAGTGAATTATAATATATTTGGGCATTTAGAATTGAGTTTGTTGAATTTATCTAGTGCATAAAACATTATTGATTATTTTGCATATTTTACTCCACTATACTTGTTGTGAGCCGATGACGTTCTACTCACGCGGTCACCGCTAGGGGCTGGCCTCGTGAGATGGGGCATGGGGTTTTTGAAAATGTGTTTTGGTATGGAATGAATTCAAAAGACTCGAGGCCTAAACCTCTGGCTTACGTTATACAGAGTCGCCACCCAGATTAGCTCTTCTAGGAAATTCGGTACAGCCTAGATTCGTTAAGCCTAATACTATGATAGAGATTCGGGTCTATATGAGTTTGCTTACTTTGTCATTGTTTAAGTCATATTAGGAAATTTGCTACCATTTTCTAATACTATGATATCCTGTTCTAAATTTTTTTTGAGTTATATTTAGCATGCATACGGAAAGTAATAAATAAGTGTGGGATAGGAAAGTAAATGTGCCTAGTCTAGGGAGGAATACTTACATATTTTGGGGATGGGGAATACAAAATTGCCTAAATGCAAGAGATCTAGGGGAATGAATACATCAATATCCTATTATACAACCGATCTAACAAATACATAATTTTTATTAAAAAATATGCGATACCTGAAGGAATAAAAATCCTAACATACATCTAACCTAATCTGCCTGCATCCACAAAGATTAGTATAAAACATTTTCATAACACAAATATGTACCAGTTTACCAAGTATGTTCGATTTTAATATTTGGAAGATCCGTGTGACCTAGTTAAATAAAAAGTGCCGACAAAGGCTTGTGGTTTTCTTTGTAAAAATGATTCATTTTTATACAAGTATGTTACTCATTTTATTAATGAAAATGCCGCATATAAATTTTATCGAGTCGGATATCTGAGAATGGGGTTCTCTTCATGGAGGTTTCCCAAATTAAACTTAAGTATTTACGAATAAATGGAAGTAATAAATAATTCTAGGCTCATGAACATAGTCATTATCTTTTGTATATATTCAGAGGAAATTCAAATACGGTAATAATTTTACCCCAGTTAAGAGGAAACTAGTATTCAAATTTTCTCTTGGGATATATCCAAAAGATTAATATGAAATTATTATATTAATCATGATATATTTATGTAAATAAATTAGTTTTGTTAATTAACCCATAATTAATGCATAATATATAAACTTGTATTTTTTGAGAAAAAAAAGAGGTAACGCCGATGTCACATTGTAACGTCAGTGTTGGTGTTGGTAGTTGGTAACATCGGTAGTGATGTTGGTAATGTCAGTACCGACATTATGGATCCATACCTGCAGAAAAGACAAAAACAGCGGAAACAGCAAAACAAAAAAAATCCAAAATTTCAAACGATCATAACTTTTGGTATACTTAACCGATTTAGATGAACTTTATCATTTTGAAAAGATCAAGATGTGTAGAGTATGTTTATGTAAATAAAATACTCAAAAAGATTTGAAATCATATTGCAATTCCTGAAAAATAGATTGGTGTGCAAAAATGGAAATAACCAAAAAGAAAATAACTTTAGAAAGAAAAGCATATAGATGAAAGCACAAACTCTAGTAACTCAGAGGCTTACCCCGTAGTCGAGAATCCACTTTTCTGAGATCCACAAAGCTCCTCCGAGAAACCCTCCTCGTTTCTTTGGTTGGTTGACAAGGTAGTTTGGCTTGAGAAAACGCGTGTAATGGGGCAAGTGTTGCTCCACAAACTTAATGTGAAATGATTTTCATGTAGTTATAGATTATGTTAATGGTTTCTTTACCAAGTTTTATTGATTTAAGACTTAACAAATGTGATGGAAAGTAGCTTAGTCATTCATATGACGTAAGGACATGAAAATGCAAATTTCTCTTTTTTTTATGAAATGAACTCTTTTATTCCTAAAACTATATTGATATTCTCCTTTCTATGTATTCTTCCATCCTCTTTTAAATGCAGAATGTGAGCTTCCTTTTATAGTGAGCTCCCTTCAATCCAAGTTAAAAAGCCTACACTTAGGCTTTTTGACATTTTCACCCTTTTCCCTCCACTAATGTCACTTCTAACATTATGGAGTGACCTTTCCAGCCACCTTAATAGTGAGGTAGCTGGCTGGTGTCAATTAGTTGGGTTATGCTAATAATTTCTAGAATTCTGCAATTATTGTGCTACTACTATCATAGCGACATCGCTACCAATGTCATAAAATGACATTGGTACCAATATAACAACATTGGTACTGATGTTAGTGACATCGGTATCGATGTCACATCGGTACAAATATTACAACATTGGTACCGATGTTAGTGACATCAGTACTGATGTTAGTAACATCGATATCAATGTTGGATTTTTGGTTTGACTTTGGTTCAAATTGGACTTGGTTACTGATGAGGCGGTCTAAAAAATAATCTAAGGTTCGTAAGAAATAATGAATCCTTCTCCTGATGACCTCCGAGACCTTGTCAAAGGAAAATAAATTACAACTTCATCATTGAACTCACGTTGGGGTTTGTAAAATTTTGCCACATTTATTTAATGCCCTTTTATTATATCTTTTAAAGTTTAATGCCGGGTGACGCGTGATTGATTAAAGGAGGAAAATAGGCTGAGTCCTTACAACAATAGATGAATGATGTTATTTTATTAAAGAATAATACTAATCGACTTTTTCCTAAAGTATACCAATGTGGTAAAATTCTATCGAATTCATTTGTCTTTTCTTTTTCCTAAGTGCAAACTATTACATTGTAAGATGTTTGTTGTTTACTTGTGATGTTTCAACCATTGTCATTCATACACATAAATATTTTTAGCAGGAAATGATATCTTCAGTGTTGAAATAAATCAAAGTATAAATGCTTCGAGTGACTTGACTCCTGCCATTAGCTAGCCATCTCAGGTTTTTCTCATTGTCCTAAGTTTTTTGAAAAAAGGCCCTACTTTTTGCTCAACCAACAGAGTGTTAGCCAATGGGCTTATTTACACTCATCTTTTTGTTTTTCTTGTACTCTTTTTATTTCTTTTCCCAAACGTGGTAGCGATTAATCCTGTCTTGATTGATGGGGTTAATGAACTTGTTGCCTTCCATATCCATAATCTTGATTGCCCCTTTACTCAGCACCTTTTTGACTACGAACAGTCCTTCCTAATTGGGCCTGAACTTCCCTCTAATGTCTACGTTTGAAGGCTTTAAATGCTTCAGCACTAAGTCTCCTACCTTTAAGGGTCGCCTCTGGTGCTTGACTTTGTTGTTGTACGCCCTAGTCATTCGTTGCTAATACATCTGCAGTTGGTCTAAGGCTTTGAGGCGATGCTCATCAATCATTCTAAGCTGCTCGAATCTTGCTTTGGCCCATTCCGAATCTCCTAACTTGGCTTCCAGGGCTATTCTTAAAGATCCTACTTCTGTTTCCACTAGCAAAACTACTTCCATTCCGTATACTAGTGAGAACGGAGTTTGATTTGTTGGAGTCCGAATGCTCATTCTGTAGCCCTAGATTGCGAAAGGTAGCTTATCTACCCAATCATGATAAGTAGTCACCATCTTACTCAAGATTTTCTTTATGGATTTGTTAGCTGCTTCAACTACTCCATTAGCTTGTGGTCTATATGGTGAAGAGTGATGATGCTCGATACCATATTTCTTAATCAGCTCTACTATTGACCCTTGGAATTGGACTCCATTATCTGAGATGATGTGATGGGGGATCCCATATCAAGTGAAGATGCACTTCTCTATGAACTTGGCCATTTTCTTAGTGGTGATATTAGAGTAGGAGTCAGCTTCCACCCACTTAGAGAAGTAATCAACTCCTACTATGATGAATCTGTGCCCATTATTGGAGGAAGGACGAATCTCTCCAATTATGTCGATCGCCCATGCTAAGAATGGCCAAGGAGTGGATAAGTTATGGAGATCAGAGGGAGGTAGATGGTTAAGGTCACCATAGATTTGGCATTCATGGAATTTCTTAACTTTCACGATGCAATCTACGACCATAGTGGTCCAATAGTATCCTTGACATTGAATCTTCTTGGCCAAAGCTAAGCCGTTCATGTGCGGCCCATAATCACCCACGTGCAGTCATCTAATTACGAGCAGAGCCTCTTTCTCATTCAGGCAACGAAGAAATAATCCCTCCGAAGTGCGTCGAAATAGGTCATTATCGAAAATTCGGAATTGCATGGCTAAGCAGTGAAGAGAGATGTGATCTGAGTCTGTTTCCTCATCTGGATAAACCCCATCCCTCAAAAATTAGATGATGTCTAAGTACCAGTAGCCAGAATCTAAATCTGCTTCAACTGTCACTGCGCGGCAATAATAGGGCTCCGTGGATGATTGTAAAATTAATGGTTTGATGGGTTGAGCCTGAGGTCCTTCCCATATGGAGGCTAGAGTGGTTAAGGAGTCTGCCATTTGATTATCTTCTTGTAACACATGACAGAAGACGCATTTTTTGAACTTGGTAGATACTACCCAGACTACATCCAGATATGGACGGAGTGAATCTTCCTTGATCTCCCAACCGCCGGTTACTTACCGAGTCACCAAGGCTGAATCTCCGATGATAGAGACTTTTTTTAGCTCTTACATCACTCAGTGCTTTTAAGTCGAATAAAAAAGCTTCACACTCTACCCCATTATTTGTGACCGGGAAGATAACAAGATGACTTAATTCTACGATGTGATCAAAATTACTCCTAGGCCTATCCCTTTACGATTTACGGTACCATCAAATTACATGGTCCATTCCCTCTTAACCTCTTCTACCAAGGATAATTGTTTATCCAAGAACTCCAAGTTTTCCACATAATCAGAGTCCATCGCCTGATTGGCTAAAAATTCAACAACCGCTCATCCTTTCATGATCTTCCCTGTGATGCACTCAATGTCGAGTTCATAGAGAAGTAACAACCATCGGGAAAGTTTACCTGCCAATGTGGAAGACCGGTATAAGTATTTCATGGGGTCAACCTTAGCCACCACCTGCACTCGATAAGATTGGAAGTAGTGGCATAGTTTCTTGGTCAGTCATACCAATGCAGCGCAAATCTTCTCTACCAACATGTAGCGGGTCTCATACTCTAGCAATTTCTTGCTTACGTAATATTCTACGTGCTCATTCTTATCATTATGTTCTTGCACTAGCATTGCCCCTATGGAGGATTCTTCAATGGCTAAGTAAAGAATGAGAGGGTGTCCTGGAACGGGAGGTTGTAGGATAGGTGGTTTGATCAAGTATTGTTTGATTCTTTCGAACGCGATCTGGCATTGATCATTCCACACCACCAGTTGCTATTTCTGTAGTAACTTAAAGATTGGCTCACAAATCGTACTTAAGTGGGTAATGAACCTTCTGATATACTGCAAGGATCCTAAGAATGCTCGTACTTCTTTCTCCGTCTTCAGCACAGGCATTTCCCTGATGGCTTGGCTCTTGTCTGGGTCTATTTCTATACCCCTTTGACTGAGGTGACTCCAAATACGCACTTCTTCAGCTTCAGACATAAGTTATACTTTTTAATTCAAGTAAGGAACCTATCGAGGACCGCAGGATGCTCTTCCCGAGTGTGGGAGTTAACTAGCATATCATCCAAGTATACTTCTACTTCTTTATGGATTAAGTCATGTAGGAGGGCCATCGCGGCTCTTTGATAGGTTACCCCAGCATTTTTTAATCCAAAGGGCATAACCCGGTAGCAGTAAACCCCCCATTCGGTGATGAAGGTGGTTTTGATCTTATCCTCGATAGCCATGAAGATTTGATTATACCTTGAAAAGCCATCCATGAATGAGTACATAGTGGCCTTAGCATCATTGTCGACGAGGACGTCGATATGAGGAAGAGGGGAGTCATCCTTTGGTGAGGCCTTATTCAAATCCTTGAAATCCACACAGGCTCGGACCTTGTGTTCAACACTTTTCTACTGATAAGTTTAATAATATGTTCGCAAGATTTGGCTATATATTAATGGCGGTAAAAACTTGTTCACGTAAAGTATATGTGTTGTTAGTACCTCTTATCAAATAGAAAAATGATGATAACTATGAGCGGATGACATGGAGCGATGGCCCGAGAGTGCGCGATTTCATAGGCGCAGTCCACCGGGGTGTTTGAAAAAGAAGCATCGGGTCGGGGACTCGGGAAAAATGTTGAAAGAGAAAAGCGAAAACATTTTAGATTGGTTCAAATCCGAATCCGCCGTCTCTTAGTGTGAAGTCGCCACCTGGATTAGTTCTTTCCAGGAATTAGAATCTTGTGAGGCTTAACATCCGGGGGATGGCCCACTAAGACACAGAGATTCGGGTCCGGGATAAGTTGCTTATTTCTCATTGGATCACATTATATTACATCTATAGAAAACCATATTTTCTTAATTGTGCATATTCGCACTTAGGTCGTTTTTGGAGTTAAAATGCATGATTTAAATATTACAAAATATAAACCATCCACAAAGCAGAATTTTAAACAATCCACAAAGCAGTAAATAAGTGCAAAAAGTAAATGCGAAAAATAAAATTACAATAAAAAATCGGGGGATGCAACCGCCCGCTACCCTATTAATTACATTTCCCAAAAATAAAAAAATGAAAATGCGATACCCGAAGGAAAATCCTAAACATACATCTAACCTGCATCCACAAAGGTTAAAACGGAATATGACACATATGTTCGATTTGATTTTAGCGAGGCCAGTGTGGCCGAATTAAAACATCGATGATATAAGTTGTTATTTTAAATAAAAATAGTTTATTTTTATTTACACATATGTTGGTCAATTTTATTAGTGAAAATGACTGCATGGCAAAAGGTGAGGTCTGTTATCCGGGAATATATTTTATTCCCTTAGTGGGGGTATTCTAATACAAAAATTACAAAAGACATAAAAGAAGAAGAGAATTACAATATTTACAATAAAATAAAAAAATTCCTAGGTTCCCATGTAGAAAGAAATTAAAAAGAAAAAGAGGAGCATGAAATAAGCAGCTCTAGGAACTCAGAGGCTTTACCCTTTTGGCGTGAATCCAGTTCGATGAGTCTATTTGATCCCCGGGAGCGTTCCTTGTTCGTTTTGGTTTAATTGTAGTTTAATGTGGAAAAATAAGTGTTTATTTATCCAAAAAGATAATCAGACTCGGGTTCTAAATTTGTTTTGGACCCGAGAATATCTGAGGATATTTTAAGAAATAGATGAAGAGAAATTTAATTTAAGATGAAGAAATTTGGGATCCAAAAGTGTTTTGGATCTGAGAAAAAAATTAGAAGAAAGGAAGAAATTATTGTTTTGTATTTTTTATTTGAAGGGAATAAATTTTCTCTAAATTTTTCAACTTCGTTTACTGAAAAAGACCCGACTATTTATAGAAAAAATGTCCCGAAAAATAAAAAATAGGGGCTCGCCAAACATTCTGGCGAGGCCTCGCCAAACAATTGTTTGGCAGCCTCGCCAAATAATTATTTTGCATTGTTTGGGATCCTTGCCAAACAATTGTTTGGCAAGCGCCAAACAATTTGGCAGCCTTGCCAAACAATTGTGTTTGGCGAGGCTTTGGGATTTCTTTGATCCCTGCCTACAGTATTCTTTTCCTTTCTTTTAATTTTATATTTTATATATATATATATATATACACACACACAAGTTTATATATACATATATTTCCAAATAACCCAATTAAATTATTTTGGACCCTAAAAAAAATTATTTATGTCCCTTAAAAATGTTTTAAGCCCTTAAATTTTCATTTTGAGGCTTTTAAATATTTTCGATGTCCTAAATATTTACTTAGGGTCCCAAACATTATTTTTAACGAGGAGAATTCCAATTTGAAGATCTTCGGATGGTCGAAAATCAAGTGATTCGAGGATAAATATCCAAAAAAGCCATCATCATTGAACGCGCGAGTTGGTACAAAATCCCATGCTCACAGCTGCCCTCGTGTGATAATTGCTGGTTGTATAATCAGTATTATCACACGAAAAGAGTGGAGGGATTGAGAATATACCTGACCTGTGCGGCTGGTGACTTCTTATTCCCGATTGGTGATAACATAGGCCTTCCTTTCTGGCGTTGTGTCTTCATAGGGTTGTCCGTCTCCTTCTTTAGAATCTCTTAGGTGTTTGATGCCCCTTGTGAGAGGGTCGACCATTTCTTTCTGTGGCGTCCCTGTTGTGGTTGGCAACCGTTTCATTCTTCGGTTGGCAAATGAGACTGTTTCATTCTTCAGCCATTGAGATAATTGTTTCCTTCGGTTGTGTTTTGTATTTCCTTAATAGGCTGTTGACTTGCTTCCTGTAACAAATCAGAGAAAAAATAATGTTAATATATTTGATGGTGAATGTTTTAATTATTTGATTGAGTTTATACGAAGCAAAAATTTTTGCCCCTTCAATAAAAAATTAAAACATAATATGTAAATAAGTTAAATAAGAAATTCCGAAAACCACTCCATTGTTTAGGAGGCTTTTGTGGCATTGTAACGCCGACTTTAGGCTTGAATGGGCCATCGTCTTGTTTGTAGGTTTCTCATGTGGAGGTGGAGGTTCTTGTTTATTAAGATAGTGTTGCCTCGATTCGGCATCGTCTTTACTTGTAAATGATGCTTATGTGATGTATGCATGATTTATGCATGAAAAAAATTTATCATATAATGTATGTTTGTCGTGGGCTTCATCCATTAAGGAGCCTTCTCTTGTGCTATTGCATGGTTGCCCCTATGACTTGTCTTGTTAGGGATTCCATGGATGACTCCCTCAAAGCTATGACCATGGGTTCGTTGAATTAGATTCTAGTTCATAGCTTAGATCTGATTGGAGGAAAACTCTAGATGAATTGTTGATCCCGCATTGTGTCAGCGAT
>CATIWQ010286339.1:0-14293 GCA_949673415.1 Euphorbia schlechtendalii
AAGTTCTCCATGAAAGACTTTGAAGAAGCAGGTTTTATACTTGGTATAAAGATCTATCGAGATAGATCTAGAAGGCTACTAGGTCTTTCACAAAGTACATACATAGAAAAAGTTTTGGTTAGATTTAACCTTGAGTAGTCAAGAAGGGTTATCTCCCAATGTCTCATGGGATTAACCTTTCTAAATCCGAGTGTCTGAGAACACAAGAGGAGAGACTGCGCATGAATGGAATACCCTTTGCCTCAGTGATAGGATGAGTAGATTTCAATTTGACCTAGTTGAGAAGCACTAGATGGCAGTTAAAACTATCCTTAAGTACTTACGTAGGACAAAGGATATGTTTTTAGTATATGGAGAAGGTGACCTCAATTTGAAGGGATACATCGATGAGAGTTTTCGGTTTGACAGGGATGATTATAAATCCCAGTCAGGTTATGTGTTCATGTAAATGCATTAGACATTATGTATGCCTTAGAGGCAATTAGGATGATATATCTTTATTAGTTATAATGTACAAAGGGTTTCAAATTTTTATTAATAATAAATTAAGGCATCTATGTTGCTGATCAGTGTTTTCTGTTTATTTTTGTATCTCGCTCGTATCATATATGTATAGTATTAAATATGTATATACACATTGATAAGATAAAGTCCGTGACTACTTCATAGCATAAAAGTGCATGGATATAGTGGGAGCTATGTGGTGTGAGAACTACACATACGTGTTATTATGAATAGTCTAAATATCCCTACTCTTAGTTTCATTAAGACTAGACATCAATGGAATGGACAGACTAGCATGCGTAGGCTTACTCCTTGGATTAGATCTAAGCAGCCGATCTCACGAGTTGAAGGTGCTACCTTGAGCTAACACATGGATGTATTCGGGTAATACATTGGAGACCTCTATAAAACAAACACTCAAAATTAACTATATCCATGTATTGGTATTTCTTATTGCGGTAGCACTACAAGTATCCTCAAACCTGAGTAACTAGTTACCTTGTGTAGGAGTTTTTATACTTTGGGTCATACTTATTCATACCCTAGCTATCACGATGACACTGATGTTTATGGGTATAGTGATGATCACATATTGGTAAGCCGAGTAGTCAAGATGGGATCCATCGCTCCTGATGTAGTGATATAATGGGAAATGTACCTTAGGGCCCCTTGTTGAAGTGACACACTCATAAACCTCTGATTAGAGTAGAAGATTGATAGAATGGGTTTCTAGTCAATCTTGATACATAATGGCCACGTGGTGTTCTTCATGAACAAGTGTAATTTTAGGATAGCTACGGCTATTACATGATTTGACACTTAATTTGAGCTTAATAAACTAGATGGTACTTAACTTGATGGAAGGAGTGTATTGAATTAGTTACTGCTGCATAACCAGATAAATTCACTAGCTGTGACATTCCAAGTATCGGGGGATCATACGCCTTTGCTAGAAAGCCCATTTGATTGTCTAGAACTATCGGATTCTATATCAATTTAGAACACTAAGCCTAAAGTTTCCTGGATGGGAAGCGAAGTTTAGGTTAACCTCTACTGGCTCAATACTTTGGGATTCTATGAAGTCACACACTTTGGGTCTTTATTGGACTAAGTAAAGAACCTATAGACTGGGTTTAAGCCGAAAATACAAGTTGTTGTGTTCTTTAGAAGAATTATTAATTTTTGGACTGAATTAATAAGGAATAAAGAGAAAATAGGGAAAAATTACATAGAGCAGAGCAAGCGAATTTTTCCCGTTACTAGTGGGCCCCAAACGAACATGAGTTTTTCGAAGTGCGGCTTGCATGGGTCTTGCAAGCTAAAAAGCTCATGGGCCGCAAGCCCGCAAGTACTTCCCACGGCAGCGTTTGTGGTAAAGCAAGGTTAGCCAGCAAGGACTTGCCTTGCAACTTGTGCGGGTTCGACTGCGGGTCACCATGACTCGCACGGCAAATCGCGTCTAACACTCCCCCTTTACCCTATATATAGGCCTCTAGCTCCTCTCTTTATACGCACTAAAAAATAAGCTTCAGCTTAGATTTTCTCTCTAAGTTCGATTTCCTCTTCTTCTTTTATTGTGCGACATCCTTCACGTTTCTCCAAACAATCAAAGAATTCTTTTGTAGGCTTTTTCTTAAGTGAGACTTCTTGATTATTTTCAGATTGGTTTTTGAGTGGTCCAACAGTTGCTATTTACGAACGGGTTCTTCCTCAACAAGGTTTTGGTCTGTAAAGATCCATTTGAATCAATCGTAGAGGCTCTCCTAGTTTGGAAGCTTGTTTTAACGAAGTGCTATCGAATTACTCAAAGGGAACATCACAACCAAGAGAGAGCACACATCACTAGTAATGCTTTAACCTTAGATGCTAGGTTTCTTTTATAAGCTTTCTAAACCTAAAAGCATCTATGGAATGTTTTAACTTAGATTATATCAATCATGGCATGCTTAGGAGACCTTTAAGTTAATTATAAGTTTTAAAATTCTGCCTTGCAATGATTGCATGTTCAACTACTGTCTTGATTAACCAGCACTAAGAACATAGCTTGGAGTAAAGGTGTAGTCAATTTTTAAGTCAAGGATTTTCATGCTTCAACTGTGGGTGCCGATTTTCAATTCATACTCACGAAAAATCAACGATTACTCAAGTTTGAATCAAGATGCAAGGTTTACCACGGGAATATTGGGATCAGAAAATTCTAGCAGAAATCACTAGTTATTTTGGTGTCATACTCTAGGTAGATAAGGTGACTCAAGAAGGGAATTTCAACCATTATGCTAGGATTTTGGTGGACTTTGATCTAATCCTTTATCATTGACAGTGGGAGTCGAAAGGATGAGATATGAATTGTGGATTGATATTTTCTTCGAAAACTCGCAGCCTTTTCCAAGATATATGGCTCAATTGGACATGAATTGTATGATTGCAAGCATAACAAAAGCGTTGGTTAATCAAGACAGTAATTGAACATGCATAGGTTGCAAGGCAAAAATTCAAAAACTTAAAATTAACTTAAGGCTCTCTTAAGCATGCTATGATTGAAATAATCTAAGTTAAAACGTTCCATAGATGCTTTTAGGTTTATAAAACATATAAAAGAAACCTAGCATCTAAAGATTAAAGCATTACCAGTTGATGCGTGCTTGATCTCTCTTTTGGTAGCGGTGTTCCCTTTGAGCAATTTCGAAAGAATAAGCTTCCAAACTAGGTGAGCCTCTATGACTTGATCCACACGGATCTTCACCGACCAAAACCTCGGAGAGGTAGAACCCGTCGATTGATAGTAGTTCCTAGACCACTTGTAAATCAACCTGAAAACTAAAATCGAAATCTCACATAAGATCCTTCTAAAAGAACTCTTCAATTTGTTTGGAAAAACTCTTGGAAGATCTCACACAATAAAAGAAGAGGAGAGTAGAAATTAGAGAGAAAACAAGCTCAAAGCTTTATTTTTTGTATGTGTGAATAATGAGAGCCTTAGAAGCCTATTTATG
Organism: Euphorbia schlechtendalii; assembly: GCA_949673415.1. Lineage (NCBI taxonomy): Eukaryota > Viridiplantae > Streptophyta > Magnoliopsida > Malpighiales > Euphorbiaceae > Euphorbia > Euphorbia schlechtendalii. The sequence goes on from CATIWQ010286339.1 coordinate 3,498, forward strand.
AGGGAAAATGGGGGAGTGTTAGACTCCCCCTCTAACTCTGCATGGGATAGGATAAATCCTATCCCATGCAAGCGGGTCAGCCGCGCGGGTAGGGCAACTCGCGGGTTCCGTGAGGGAAGCCCTATTAACCGCAAGCCTATGCTTGTGGCCCGCTTGGGCAGCACTTGCGCTTATGCAACCCATTCTTGTGCTAGTGCTCGGCGAGCTTTTTAGCTTGTGGAGCAGCCACGTAGGCCCCGCCTCGAACAACCCGTGTTCTTTTTGGGGCCCACTTGTAACAAGATAATTCCCTTGCTTGCTCTGACTATTTTTCCCTATCTTTTCATTATTTCTTTTAATTATTAATTTGGTTAAACCAATTAATAATTCTTCTCACTGATATCACAACTTGTATTTTTGGTATAGACCTAGTCCATAGGTTTTTTACATGGTTCAATAAAGACCCAAAGTGTGTGACCTCATAGGATCCCAAAGTATAGAGCTGCTAGAGGTTAACCTAAACTAGGGTTCTCATCCGGGGAACCTTTAGGCTCAGTGTTCCAGACCGTTATGGAACTCGATAGCTCTAGATGATCAAATGGGCTTTCTAGCAAAGGCGTATGATCCCCTGATACTTGGAACGTCACGTGCCTGTGACTTGATCTAGTTCTGCAGTAGTAACCAATACAATACATTCCTTCCATCAAGTTAAGAACAATCTAATTTATTGAGCTCGGATTAAGTGTCAGCTCATGTAATAGCCATAGCTATCCTAGAATTAGACTTGTTCATGAAGAACACCACTCTACGTTTTATATCTTGATCGATTATTAACCCGTTCCATCAATCGTATACTTTAATCAGATGTTTATGAGTGTGTCACTTCAACAAGGGGCCCTAAGGTACATCTCCATTATATTACTATATCAGGAGCGATGGATCCCATCTTGACTACACAACTTACCAACATGTGATCATCGCTATACCCGTAATCACCCGTACCATCCAGATTGCTAGGGTATGAGTAAGTATGACCCAAAGTATAACAACTCCTACATAAGGTAATCGGTATCTTAGGTATGAGGATACTCGTACTACTACTGCAATAAGACATGACACCAACACATGGATATAGTTAATTCTGAGTGTCTATCTTATGGTGGTCTCCAATGTATTACCCGAATACATTCATGTGTTATCTCAAGGTACCACCTTCAACTCGTGAGATCGCCTACTTAAAACTAATCCAAGGAGTAAGCCTATGCATGCTAGTCTATCCGCTCCATTGATATCCAGTCTCAGTGAAACTACTACTAGGGATGTTCAGACTATTCATAGTAACATGTATGTGTAGCTCCCACTCCACATAGCTCCCAATATGTCCTTGCACTTTTACTCCATGAATTAGTCACAGACTTTGTTTATTCAATGCATATATTCATTGTTAAACATATATAATACCAGCGAGATACAATGAATAAAAAGCACTGATAAGTAACAAAGATGCCTTTGATTATTATTAATAATTCAAAACTGTTTGTACATTATAGCTAATAAAGACATATCGCCTTAGTTTCCTGTAGGGCATACATCATGTCTAACAATCTCCCACTTGCACTAGAGCCAATTTGCCATGTGCTTCATACCATACTCGTTAACATGTTGGTCATGCTTAACCTGAGTTAATGATGTAGTTAGCCCATCAGCTAGATTCTGATCCGTTGGGACGTATTCTAAATTTATATCTTTTCTGGCTACCATCTCATTTACGAGATGATACTTTCTGAGTATATGTTCATTTCTGTGATGAGATCGTGGTTTTTTACCAGAGCAATTACCCCATTGTTATCGCAATAGACCGCTATCGGATTTACAATGCTGAACACCACATCGATATCACCAATAAATCTCTTAAGCCATACGGCTTGCTTAGCTTCTTCTAATGCAGCTAAATACTCAGATTCTGTGGTTGAAACGGTAATTGTATCCTATTTGAAACTCTTCCAAACAAATGCCCCTCCATTAAACATAAACACATAACCTGACTGAGACTAATAATCATCCTTGTCAGACTGAAAACTCACATTGGTATATCCCTTTAAAGTGAGATCACCTTTTCCATATAATAAAAACATATCCTTAATCCTACATAAGTACTTGAGGATAGTTTTAATGGCCATCTAGTGCTTCTCACCTGGGTCAGATTGAAATTTGCTCGTGAAGCTCAATGCATGTGAGACTTCAGGCCGACTGTATGCCATAGCATACATGATGGACCTTATCACTGAGGCATAGGTTATTCCATTCATGCGTAGTCTCTCTTCTTGTATTCTCAGACAGTCAGATTTAGAAAGTTTAGTCCCGTGAGACATTGGTAGATAACCCATTCTTGACTGCTCAAGGTTAAATCTAGCAAAAACCTTGTCTATGTATGAACTTTGTGAAAGACCTAGCAGTCTTTTGGATCAATCTCGATAAATTTTAATACCATGTATAAAAGCTGCTTCTCCAAGGTCTTTCATGGAGAACTTCTTTGACAACCACGTCTTAATTGTATGAAGATAATGAATATCGTAACCTATTAATAATATGTCATCGACATATAATACAAGAAAAATGGTCGCACTCCCACTAGCGTTCTTATATACACAGGGCTCATTAGCATTCGATACAAAATCGATTTCTTGGATCATCTCATTGAACCTAATTTTCCAACTCCTTGATGCTTGCTTAAGTCCATAAATGGACTTCTGCAACTTACATACCTTAGAGCCATCCTTGGATGCGAAACCCTCGGGTTGTGTCATAAACACATCCCTATTTAGATTCCTGTTAAGGAATGCTGTCTTCACATCTATCCGTCAAATCTCATAATCGTAACGAGCGGCGATGGCAAAGAGTATCCTAATAGACTTCAGGATGGCCACAGGTGAAAACTTTTCATCATAATCAATGCCTTCTTTTTTATTGTACCCTTTTGCATCCAGCCTTGCTTTATAGGTAACTATGTTACCGTCCATGTCAGTTTTCTTCTTGAAAACCCACTTGCATCCTATGGGCTTAATCCTACTTGGAGCATCAACCAACTTACAGACTTGATTTTCGTATATGGAGTCCATCTCTGATCTCATAACTGAAAGCCATTATCAGATTATGAGCCTTCCATTGCTTCCTTGTAAGTCTTGGGCTCATCATCTTCCATAAGGAAGAGATGTTTATCATCAATGATGATAAACCTGTATCACTCAGGAGCGATTGGAGCCCGACTTGACCTACGCAATGTCGGTGTAATAATAGGCTGTTCCATGATTACACTATCTTGTGTAACAAGTGTAGGTATAATCACTTAACTATTTGTTTGATCTACTTGAGTGACTAACTCAAGAATGCTCCCACTAGCTTTCGCAAGTATATGCTCATTCTCGAGGAATTGAGCATTTCTAGAAACAAGGACTTTCTTTTCCTTGTGACCATAAAAGGTATACCCTATAGTTTCTTTAGGGTAACCTATAAACAGACATGTATCAGACTTAGCACCCAGCTTATCTGAACTTATCCTTTTAACATATGCAGGACATCCCCAAACTCTTAGGTGAGAAAGAGTGGGTTTCTTACCATACCATAACTCGTATGGAGTTTGATCAAGTGATTTAGAGGGTACTCTGTTTAGTATATAAACTGCGTTCTCAAGTGTATAACCCAAAAGGATTTGTTGAGTTTTGCTTGGCTTATCATGGACTGAACCATATCAAGTAAGGTTCGATTTCTCCTTTCAAACACTCCATTATGTTAGAATATAAACTATGCTCTCAAGTGCATAACCCCAAGAGGATATTTTGAGTTTTTCTTGGCTCATCATGGACTGAACCATATTGAGTAGGGTTTGATTCCTCCTTTCTGACACTCCATTGTGTTGGGGTGTATAAGGAGGTGTCCACTATAATAAAATTCCATTATCCCTTAGATAATCCTAAAACTCCTGGGTTAAGTATTCACCACCTTGATCAGGTCGAAGGGTCTTGATACTATTCCTAAGTTGCTTCTCTACTTCAATTTTTAATTCTTTAAAAGCATCAAAACTTTCAAACTTGTGCCTCATAAGGTACAAATAACCATATCGAGAGTAATCATCAATAAAGGTTATGAAGTAGACCAAACTCTCATGTGTCTTAACACTCATTAGACCACATACATCGGAATGTATTATTTCCAAGGTATTAGTGGCATGCTGACCCTTTCTTTTGAAAGGTTTCTTAGTCATCTTCCCTTTTAAACAAGGTTCGCACACACCATAGGAAGCACATTCCATTGGACCTAAGTCTCCACATTTGTGTAACTTAGTTAAGCGAGTCTCATTTATGTGGCCTAGACGACAATGCCATAAGTATGAGGATTTCTCATTATCTAATTTCAATTTCTTAAGTTTTAGTATCTAGAACATATATGCCATTCAATGATATTCCACAAGCATAAAGAATATTGTCACGCTGAATTTGACATTTATTATGAGAGAATAAAATTTCAAATCCTTCCATTGCTAGAAGTGCAACAGAAATAATATTCTTAGTGATAGTTGGAATATAATAGCAATTGTTCAAAACTAAAACTAGGACACTAGGAAAACTAAGCCTATATGTCCCTACAGCTGTTGCAGCAACCCGTGCTCTATTTCCAACTCTTAGGTCCATTTCCCTCTTTGCAAGCCTCATACTGTTCCACAATCCCTGCATAAAAGTATAGATATGAGTACCACAACAAGTATCTAATACCCAAGTAGACTCATAGGGAACTGTAGAGAAACTCTCTATCATGAACATACCTGAAGTAGATGTCTGACTTGGCTTCTTCTTCACTTGTTCAGAAATTTGAACCTTCCAATCCTTCTTCTAGTGGCCGGCCTTGCCACATCGGAAGCAGACATTTGCAGTTCCTTTATTTTTCTTCTTCTTACTAATTTTCTTCTTGGTACTCAGACCCTTTCCAATACGGGACCCACCCTTGGAAGGTTTGGTTTTCTCAACCAAAAGTAGAGCCTTGGGATCCTTTCGAATCTTAGGCTCTATAGTTTTCAACATGTTGACCAACTCGAGTAGCGTTGCATTGATCTTGTTCATGTAATAATTAATCACAAATTATGAGTAAATATCAGTTAATGAAGCAAGAATCAGATCCACACATAATTCATGATCCATCACAAAGCACAATCGGGTCAACTTCTCTATATAACCCAATAGTTTAAGAGCATGTTGCAGTGCCAAAGTGCTAACTTGCATCTTCATTCCAAATAAGATTCTTGAAGTATTATATCTCTCGGATATGGCCTTCTCTGAAAAGAGCTCACGAATATGGAGAATCATGGTATCGAGATCCATATTCTCATGCTATTTATGAAGCTCAGAATTCATTGTGGCCAGCATTATACATGCTGCTATTTCATGATCCTTTTTGTGCTTATCCCATTCCTCATGTTCATTAGTGTCGATCTCAGCAACAGGCTCATCAGGGAGGGGCTTATCTAAAACATAAGCTATCCTTTCAGATCTGAGGACTTTCCTCACCGTCTTGAACCAATTAGTAAAGTTTGGACCATCTAATTTGTTGTCAAGAATTGAGCGAAATTTTATGTTTGGATTCATTGTTCAACCTAGATATAAGATAGAATTTTCTTAGACATTTTTATATGTACATGCATTTAATATAAGGTCTTTAATTAAACACATAATTATCTACTATTTTTTCGACATTTAAATAGCCCCTTCTATTCAAATTTGGGAAATTTGGTCGAACCAATTATCCTTAGTAGGTAGCATCCATAGTCACTAATCATGACCCCCACTATCGCTGGTCAAGTCATAATAATATAACTATGGTTGGAACTCGTTCATTTGCATCTCTTGCAATTGCTAATCTATTTGAGTTCTCTTTCTCGAGACGTGCATCCCAATTTTATGACTCCTCAAATGTGTCTCCAATTCGGCTTTAGCTCCAATAATATGGACAACTAACCCTCTTTGGTTAAGACACTAATCTCATCTAGTCTCATAACCAAACACATGTTAAAGGAAGGCATGTTGTACATGTGCTTACATCCGTTAATAAGGCTCGTATCACGACTTAAGATGGGAAGACATTTTTGTACCTTAATATTGTTGTAGGGATTTCATTGGTGATACTGGTCTCACCCTAGTCTAAGTCTTTTATGATGGACATGATTATGAAATAGTAATCCTGGGCTATTAGGAATTATGAACTCTAAGGGAACATACTCTGACTGGTATATCATAATCATTCTATTATGCCAAGACTCCATATAGCATGCGAAACAAATAAGGTCCATGTTTAAGTTCTTGCACCTATGTCTACATGTTTTAATTTAACAACTTATACCATGTTTGTAAAACTATATGGGGAATAAATTCTCATACTAGAAATCAACTAAGTCATAAAAATCCCTTGGGTATACTTGAATCTAATACCGATGGTAAATTCTAGGTAGGAGAGGCCCCCTTAAAGTGAATGAGCAACCTTGTCCATTTCTTGCCAAAATTACCACGGGTAATTTGATTCGTTATACCACGGATAATTATGATTTAAAGATTTCATTCTTTAATTACATGAAGTACGGGATGACCCTTAGTTAAAGCATTTACCCATGTGGTAAAACATTGCTAATTTTATATGATAATCACCTAGACTAAGTTTGAGCTAAACCTTAATCTAGTTATCACATCATTTTTTATAATAGGAATTAAAACTTAAGTCATGCATAGTATACTTTAATCAATTCATAAAAAATCACATTTTAACATATTATTATCAATCATGCATAGCATAAGGTAGGCTTTGATACCACTATTGATTAATCAAGATAGTAATTGAACATGCATAGGTTGCAAGGAGGAAATTCAAAAACTTACAATTAACTTAAGGATCTCCTAAGCATGCTATGATTGAAATAATCTAACTTAAAACATTCCATAAATACTTTTAGGTTTATAAAACATATAAAAGAAACCTATCATCTAAAGATTAAAGCATTACCAGTTGATACGTGCTTGATCTCTCTTTTGGTAGTGCCGTTCCCTTTGAGCAATTTCAACGTCACAAGCTTCCACACTAGGAGAGCCTTTATGACTTGATCCACATGTATCTTCACCGACCAAAACCTCAGAGAGGTAGAACCTGTCGATTGACAGCAGTTGCTAGACCACTCGTAAATCACCCTAAAAACCAAAACCGAAAGCTCACTTAAACTTAAAGACTTATAAAAGAACTCTTCAATTTTTTTGGAGAAACACGTGGAGGATCTGGCACGATAAAAGAAGAGGAGAGTTAAAATCAGAGAGAAAACAAGCTCAAAGCTTTTTTTTTATGTGTGAATAATGAGAGGCTTAGAAACCTATTTATAGGGAAAAATGGGGGAGTGTTAAGACTCACCCTCTAACTCTGCATGGGATACGCAGGTAGGGCAACCCGTGGGTTTCAAGCGGGCTTCCCTCATTAGCCACATACCCATGCTTGCGGCCCTCGCTGTGGGCTTGCGGCTGCAAGCCCATGCAAGTGCTACCATGGGCAACGCTTATACGTATGTAGCCCGTTAGCGCGCGGGCTTGCCCGCGAGCTTTTTAGCTCCCGGGGCTACCGCACGGGCCCAACCTCGAAAAGCCCGTGTTCTTTTTTAGCCCCACTTGCAACAACAAAATTCCCTTGCTCTCTCTTACTATGTTTCCCTATCTTTTCATTATTCCTTTTAATTATTAATTTAGTTAAACTAACTAATAATTCTTCTCACTAATATCACAACTTGTATTTTCGATACAGACCTAGTCTATAGATAAAGACCCAAAGTGTGTCACCTCATAAGATCCCAAAGTATAGAACCACTAGAGGTTAACCTAAACTTGTCTTCCCATCCGGGAACCTTTAGGCTTAGTATTCCAGACCGTCATGGAACCCAATAGCTCTTGACAATCAAATGGGATTTCTAGCAAAGGTGTATGATCCCTCGATACTTGGAACGTCACGTGATTGTGACTTGATCCGATTCTGCAGTAGTAACTAGTACAATACACTCCTTCCATCAAGTTAAGTACCATCAGGTTAAGTACCATCTTGTTTATTGAGCTCAGATTAAGTGTCAGCTCATGTAATAACCGTAGCTATCCTAGAATTAGACTTTTTCATGAAGAACACCACTCAATCATTTTGTATCTTGATTGATTAGAAACCCGTTCCATCAATCGTATACTTTGATTATAGGTTTATGAGTGTGTTACTTCAACAAGGGGCCCTAAGGTAGATCTCCATTATATTATTATATCTAGAGCGATGGATCCCATCTTGACTACACATCTTACCAACTTATGATCATCGCTATACTCGTAATCACCCGTATCATCCTGATCGTCAGGGTATGAGTAAGTATGGCCCAAAGTATAGCAACTTCTACATAAGGTAATCGGTATCTCAGGTCCGAGGATACTCGTACTGCTACTGCAATAAGACATGACAACAACACATTGATATAGTTAATTCCAAGTGTTTATCTTATGGCGGTCTCCAATGTATTACCCGAATACATTCACGTGTTAACTCAAGGTACCACCTTCAGCTCATGAGATTGGCTGCTTGGAACTAATCCAAAGAGTAAGCCTACACATGCTAGTCTATTCGCTCCATTGATGTCCAGTCTCAATGAAACTATGACCAGGGATATTCAGACTATTCATAGTAACACGTATGTGCAGTTCTCACTCCACATAACTCCCATTATGTCCTTGCATTTTTATGCTATGAATTAGTCACAGACTTTGTTTCATCAATGCATAAATAGATTGTTAAACATATATGATACCAATGAGATACAATAAATAGAAATAACTGATAAGTAACAAAGATGCCTTTGATTATTATTAATAATTCAAAACTATTTGTACATTATAGCTAATAAAGACATATCGCCCTAATTACCTCTAGGGCATACATCATGTCTAATAAAGAGGCCAGTGGATATTCAATACAATATCGCTAAGGAGAAAAAGGAGAATAAGTATTCGAATGAAGAAAAATCTCGGCCTCCGAAGTAGAGGAAAGAGCGACCTTGTGATGATAATAATGGCAACATGGGTTCGACCACCATTTCAAGGAAACGAAAGCAACAATTGATTTGTACACAACCAACTCATTATTCATCGGGCAGCAATGACTTGGCTTCACCTTTAGTTGAACGTGAGAAACCACCTTAAGTATATCCTTTTATATTCAAGCTTGAGAGATGCATTGAAAAAGGTGCTTCAAATGATGAGGATTTAGATCCTCAAGTTGGTCAAGATAATCAAGAAGGGATTAAAGATCATTTGAGATTGGCTGATTTGTGTGTGTCTTTTGAGGAAAGGTAGTCGGGGTAGCCTGTGAATCGTCCAACTCTCTCCACTCGAAGTAAATCAAAGCAGCAGAATATGGAAGAAAGGAAACGTCTCGCTACATTGTTCATAGAGGGGTTTCAAGTCCATTCAATTCAAGGCCTAGCCACAATACAATTGTGGATAGCGTGGTCACCTATGGCTTGGGATTTTTCCATTTCGAAAGCTGTTCTTTGTGGGTTGAGAATCTCCTTTATTCAAAGGACAACCGGTTAGTCGGAAGCAGTATTAAATAAGGAATTTCTTTGCACACGAGAAGTGATGCCAAAAGGGCAGCCCATCATGCTCGCAAGAAAAAATACCTAATAAAGGATAGCCTATAGTTGTTTGTTTAGTTCTTTTTTGTTTCTTTTTTTTACTTTTTTCTTTGTTGTTTTTTTTTCATTTTAATAAATAGGGTCGGGATTCCCGTGCACAACTTTATTCAAAAACTTGATGTACCACCGTTTTGTTTGAGATTTCAAGGATTCATCTACATACTAATTAATGTTGGGACATGACTATGATATCACTTGCTAACAATCGAGGGACACCAAAAATATCTTCACAATGTTTTGATACTATCCACTTTGTGTCAAATTCCTCCTAGATTTGTTCACGATTTATTTTACCTAGAACAACTGGTACCAATAAATATATTGTTGTTCTTATATTCTCGATTTTCATAATAATGGGAGATATTTATGGCTTACCATCAATTAATTACTGAAATTAATTATAAGATGCAATCGCTGTTATAAAAGGCGGGGTCTAGGTGGGATTTTTTGGAACACCTCCACAATTTTATATAATCGGGCGGTCAAGGCAGATAGTATCGCCAAAATCAAGAAAAGTGTCGTCAAAGACTAGGGAAGTGTCGCCAAAGCCTAAATACGTGTTGCCAAAACCTAGAAAAGTGTCAATAAAGCTCAGAAAAATATTACTACATGAATTTTTAATTTTATTGTATAAAAATTTAAGTGTTAGTTAAATTTATTATTTTAATTCATTAATAAATATTATATATTTCAAAATATTAATTAGCCTAGTCCCTGCCTAGACCCAATTAATCCCCATATAGGCTCGTGGAGGCTCTATCCACCCGACTAGCACCATTTAAAATATTGGATGCAATTGATTTTTTTTAATTAAATGAATTTTTTTCGAGGGAATCAATGATTTTTTTGGCAATTTTCATCGTAACAAAATTGTAATATACGTAATTGGTTCTTTTGATATTTTAATATGTGATATTTGAGAAATTTAATTTTGTTTTATTATAATATTAATTAAATTAATTAAGACTGATGGCAAATTTAAACAACATAACGATAAAAAATATGAAGATAGATTTTTCTAATTTTTAACTTCTAACTTTAGCAAATAAAATCTTATATTTTCAGCATTAAATATATA